>LNAC01000588.1:455-56577 GCA_002007465.1 Ailurus styani
CCTCCTGTATTTTGATGCTTGTTCCCTTTGCCAGATTAGGGGAATTCTGTATTAAGATCTGCTCCAATACACCTTCTGACCTTCTCTCTCTTTCTTCCTCTTCTGGGATCCCAATTATGCTAATATTGTTTCGTCTTATGGTATCACTTATCTCTCGAATTCTCTCCTCATGGTCCAGTAGTTGTTTGTCTCTCTTTTCATCCTCTTCTTTTTTCTCTGACATTTTGTCTTCTAAATCACTAATTCTATCTTCTGCTTCATTTATCCTAGCAGTAAGAGCCTCCATTTTCAATTGCACCTCATTAATAGCTTTTTTGATTTCAGCTTGGTTAGATTTTAGTTCTTTTATTTCTCCAGAAAGGTCTTTTATTTCTTTAGAGACAGCTCCTCTATTTTCTTCCATGTTTTTTTCGAGCCCAGCCAGCATCTTAAGAATTGTCATTCTGAACTCTAGTTCTGTCATATTACTAATGTCCACATTGATTAGGTCCCTAGCCATCATTACTGGCTCTTGTTCTTTTTTTTGTTTTGATTTTTTCTGCCTTGTCATTTTATGCAGCTAGGAATAGATGGATGAGAGAACCAAATACTAAAGGGTAGCAAAGACCCCAGAGAAATATACACTAANCGTCGCCGCAGATTCACTTCTCCGCACGTCCTACCTTCCAGAAAGTGGTCGATTTTCTGTTCCTAGACTTGCTGCTCTTCTTCTCTTCGATCTCCGGTAGAATTTGTAGGTGTTCAGAATGGTTTGATAGCTCTCTGGGTGAATTCCTGGGACCTGATGATAATCGGTCTCCTACTCCTCCGCCATCTTGCTGCTCCGCCTCTCCCAGGGTGTCATTTAAAGCCTTAATTTCCTTGTTGATCTTTTGCTTCGTTGATCTGTCCACTTCAGTAAGGGGGGTGTTAATGTCCCCTACTAATATTGTATTATTGTCAATGTGTTTCTTTGATTTTGTTATTAATTGGTTTTATAATTGGCTGCTCCCATATTAGGGACATAGATATTTAAAATTGTTAGATCTTCTTGTTGGACAGATCCTTTAAGTATGATATATTGTCCTTCCTCATCTCTTATGATATTCTTTGACTTAAAATCTAATTTATCTGATATAAGGATTGCCACTTCAGCTTTCTTTTCCTGTACTTTGGCATGGTAAATTTTTTCCACCCCCTCACTTTAAATCTGGAGCTGTCTTTGAATCTAAAATGAGTTTCTTGTAGACAGCATATGGATGGGTCCAGTTTTTTATCCATTCTGATACACTGTGTCTTTGAGTTGGGGCATTTAGTCCATTTACATTCAGGGTAACTATTGAGAGATATGAATTTAGAGCCATTTTATTGCCTGTAAGTGGCCTGTTACTGTATTTTGTGTCTCCTCCTTTCTGATATATGTTTCTTTTAGGTTGTCTTTGCTTAGAGGACCCCTTTCAATATTTCTTGTAGATCTGGCATGGTGTTTGCAAATTCCTTGAGTTTTTGTTTGTCCTGGAAGATTTTTATCTCTCCTTCTATTTTCCATGACAGCCTAGATGGATATAGTATTCTTGGCTGCATATTTTTCTCATTTAGTGCTCTGAATATATCATGCCAGCTCTTTCTGGCCTGCCAGGTCTCTGTGGATAGGTCTGCTGTCAGTCTAATATTTCTACCATTGTAAGTTGCAGATCTCTTGTCCCGAGATGCTTTCAGGATTTTCTCTTTGTCACTAAGACTAGTAAGTTTTACTATTAGATGACAGGGTGTGGACCTATTTTTATTGATTTTTGAGGGGGGTTCTCTGTGCCCCCTGGATTTCGATGCTGTTCCCTTCACCAAATTAGGGAAATTATGTACTATAATTTGCTCCAATATACCTTCTGCTCCTCTCTCTCTCTTTCTTCCTCTTCTGGGATCCCAATTATTCTAATATTGTTTCATCTTATGGTATCGCTTATCTCTCAAATTCTCCCCTCATGTCCAGTAGTTGTTTGTCTCTCTTTTCCTCTGCTTCTTCATTCCTGTCATTTGGTCTTCTATATCACTAATTCTCTCTTCTGCCTCATTTATCCTAGCAGTAACAACCTCCATTTTTTATTGCACCTCATTAATAGCTTTTTTGATTTCAACTTGGTTCGATTTTAGTTCTTTTATTTCTCCTGAAAGGGTTTTTATTTCTTTAGATCAGGATTCTCTATTATCTTCCATGCTATTTTCGAGCCCAGCTGGCACCTTGATAATCATCATTCTGAACTCTAGTTCTATCATATTACTAATGTCTTCAGTGATTAGGTCCCTAGCCATTGCTTCTGCCTCTTGTTCTTTTTTTTTGGTGGTGATTTTTTTCCACCTTGTCATTTTATGCAGATAAGAATAGATGGATGAGAGAACAAAATACTAAAGGGTAGCAATGACCCCAGAGAAATATACACTAACCTAATCAGAAGAGACCTGAAAATGGGGGAAGAAGAAAGAGGGGGAAAAACAAAACAAAACAAACAATCAAACAAAAAATAAATAAATAAAACAATACCCTATATCTATATCTATATCATCTATTTCTGTTTCTGTATCTATCTCTGTCTCTGACTATATCTCTATCTCTACCTATATCTATATCATCTATATCTATATGTATTAGACTGGTGAATTGAACAAACCCTATATGTATACCAAAAATAAGGTTAAATACAATGAAGCAATAAAATATGACTATAACAGTTAAAATTTTTAAAGATTTTAAAAGGTATTGATAAGATATAATACTTTAAAACTTTAAAATAGGAAAGAGGAAAAAATTTAAAAGAAAAGAGTAAGAAAAAAATAAAATTCAAAGAATTTAACTTTGAACAACTAAAGGATCGTGGGGGAAAAGCCATGACTTCTATGTGTTTCTTTCTCCTAGTTCTGGAGTTCCACAATTTTCAGTGATTGGTGAACTTGATATTGGCTGGATGTTCTTGCTGATCTTCTGAGGGAGGGGCCTGTTGCTGTGATTCTCAAGTGTCTTTGCCCAAGGCAGAATTGCACCACCCTCACCAGGGGCCAGGCTAAGTAATCACCTCGGGTTTGTCTTGGGAGCTTTTGTTCCCTGAATGCTTTCCATACAGCCTTGCAGGACGGGAATGAATATGGCGGCCTCCTAATCTCCAACACCTAGCTGAAAGACACCTCCTCAGCTTGGCTCCATGTGTCCAGTCAGTTTCCCCACTCTGATTCCTGGGAGCTCTGTCACTCTCAGACACCCCAGGTCTTTTCGTGTCCCCATGGGTCCTGAAACCACACTGTCCCTGAGAGGACTTCACCCCCCACTTAGCCTCTGGGGCGACTTCCCTCAGTGTAGCAGACTTCTAAAAGTTCCTATTTTGTGCTCCATTGCTCTCTCATTTGCCAGGAGCCAGCCCTCCCCCCGGGGTCTATCTTCCTGTCACTTCAGATTCACTCCTCCATATGTCCTACCTTCCGGAAAGTGGTCGATTTTCTGTTCCTAGAATTCCTGCTCTACTTCTCTTTGATCTCCTGTTGAATCTGTAGGTGTTTAGAATGGTTTGATAACTATCTGGGTGAATTTCTGGGACCTGATGATAATTGGTCTCCTACTCCTCTGTCATCTTGCTCCTCCTCTTGGGAGAATATTCCTTTTAAAAAATAAAAATAGCCAGGGAACCTGGGCGGTTTAGTCAGCTAAGCATCTGCCTTCAGCTCAGGTCATGATTCCCAGGTCTTGGGACTGAGTCCCTCACTGGGCTTCCTGTTCCACGGCAAGCCTGCCTCTGCCTCTCTGTCTCTCATGAATGAATAAAATCTTTTTTAAAAAAATCAAAATTGCTAAAAGTTACACAAGAAAAAATAGCCAATTTGAATCCCCATATATTTATTAAAGAAATTGAATTAATAATTCATAACCTTTCAAATCAGAGGGCACCAGACACAGATGAGTTCACTGGTTAATTCTATGAAACATTAAAGGAAGAAATCATGCCAATTCTCTTTGATCTTTTCCAGAAGTTAGAAGTAGAAGGAATATGTCTTAACTCATTCTAGAGGTCTGCAACACCCTAATACAAATAACAAAGACATTCCAAGAAAAAAAATATGGACCAAAGTCTCTCATGAATAGAGTTGTAAAACTCCTCAACAAAATATTAGCAAGTTGAATCCAACAATGAATGTATATGTAGGATTTTACACAATGGCCAAGTTTTATCCCAGGTATACAAGGCTGTTTCGACACCCAAAAATCAATTCATGTAAACCATCACAGCAACAGGTTGAAAAAGAAAAATCAAACTCTATCAATAAATGCAGAACATTTGAGTATATCCAACAACCCCTCATGATAAAAACTGTCAGAAAACTAGGAATAAAGGGCAATTCAATAAAAACATCTATAAAAAACCTGCTACTAATATAATATTAATGGTGAGAAACTAGAAGCTTTTCTACTAAGATCAGAAACAAGGCAAGGGATGTCACCTCGCACCATTCCTTTTCAACATTGTACTGGAATTTCTAGTTACTGCAGTAAGACAAGAAGAAGATATAAAAGGTATACTGATTGGGAAGGAAGAAATAAAACTATCATTGTTTACAGATGACATGACTGTCTATATAAGAAATCCAAAAAATTGACCAAAAATTCCTGAAATTAGTAAGCGGTGATAGCAAGGATGCAAGATATAAGGCTAATATAGAAAAGTCAATCACTTTCCTATATACCATCAATGAACAAGTAGAATTTGAAATTTACATTTACACAAGCACCTAAAAAAATTAAACACTTAGGTATAAATCTAATAAAACATGCATGAGAGCTACATGAGGAAAACTACAAAGCCCTGATGAAAGAAATCAATAAAGAACTAAATAAATGGAGGGATATTCCATGTGTATGTATAGGAAGACTCAATACCATCAAGATATCAGTTTTCCCCATCTTTATCTATAGATACAGTATAATCCCAATCAAAATCCCAGGACGTTGTTTTATGGATATTGACAAACTGATTCTAAATTTTATACAGAGAAGCAAAAGACTCAGAATGGCCAACACAATATTGAAGGACAACAAAGTTGAAGGACTAACACTGTGCAACTTCAAGACTTACTAATAATGCTATAATAATTAAGACAATGTGGTGTTGGTGGAAGAATAGGCAAATAGATTAGTAGAAGAGAAGATAGTCAAATGGACCCAGATAAATATACTCAACTGATCTTTGATGAAGGAGCAAAAGCAATGCAATGGAGCAAAGATAATGTCCTTTACAGATGGCACTGGGATAACTGGGCAGCCATACACACACACACACACACAAAAAAAAGAATCTAGACACTGACATAGATCTCACAACCTTCACAAAATTTAGCTTAAAATGGATGATAGACCTAAATGTAAAATGAAAAACTGTAAAATCCTGGAAGATAGCATCAGAAGAAATGTAGACAAACTTGGGTAATGCCTTTTTAGATACAATTCTAAAGCATGATCCATGAAAGAAATAATTGAAAAGCTGGATTTTATTAAAATGGAAATCTGCTATGTGAAAGACATTGTCAGGAAAATGAGGGGACAAACCACAGACTGAGACAAAATATTTGCAAAAGATAAAAGACTGTTATCCAAAATACACAAAGAACTCCTAAAATTCAACTATAAGAAAACAATCTAATTTAAAAATGGGCCAAAGACTTTAACAGACCTCACCAAAGAAGATATACAAATGGTAAACAGGCTGAGGAAAGATGTTCCACATCACACGTCACTAAAGTAATACAAATTAAAAACAATGAGATATGACTACATACCTAATGGAATGACCAAAATCCAGAACACTGATAACACCAAATGCTGACCAGAATGTGGAGCAACAGGAACATTCATTCATTGCTGGTGGGCATGCAAAATGGTACAGCTACTTTGGAAGAGAGTTTGGTAGTTTTTTACAAAACTAAACATACTCTTACATATAACCTGGCAATTGCACTTTTAGATATTTACCCAGCAGAATTTAAACTTATCTCCACACAAAAATCTGTACATAGATGTTTATAGCAGCTTTATTCATAATTTCCAAAACATGGAAGCAACTAAGATGTTCTTCAGTAGGTCAATGTGTAAATAAACTCTGGTACAGATATACAATGGAATATTATTTGGCACTAAATTGAGTCATTAAGCCATTAGAAGACATGGAGGAATGTTAAATGCATATTTTTAAAAGATTTTATTTATTTATTTATTTATTTACTTATTTATTTAAGAGAGAGAGCGCAAGTTGGGGGGAGGGACAGAGAGAGAGAGAGAGAAGCAGACTCCTGGTTGAGAAGGGAGTCCAATGTGAGGCTCAATCCCAGGACCTCGGGATCATGACCCAAGCTGAAGGCAGATGCTTAACCAACTGAGCCACCCAGGTGCCCATTAAATGCATTTTATTAAGTGAAAGAAGCCAATCTGAAAATGCTATATATTTTATGATTACAACTATATGACATTCTGAAAAAGGGAAAACTATGGAGATGGTAAAAGGGTCAGTTGTTGCCACAGTTAGCAGGGAGGGAGGGATGAATAGATGCAGCAGAGAGGATTTTTAGGGCAGTGAAAGTATTCTGTATGATACTATAATAGTGGATACATGTCATTACACATTTGTCAAAGCCCATAGTATATACATCAGGCATGAATCTTAATGTAAACTATAGACTTTGGATGATTGCTACATGTTCATGTAGGTCCATCAATTATAACAAACGTACTGCTCTGATGCAGGATTTTGAGAGTAGGGGAGGTTATGCCTATGTGAGGACCGGGTAATCATTGTACCTTCCACTCACTTTTGTTGTAAACCTGTAACTGTTCTAAAAAAATTTTTTTAAGGCTAAGCCAAAAAGTAAAGATATAAAAGATGGAGGAGAAAAGATAATAAAATTTGAGCATTGATCTGGGGGGTCTAATATCCACCTAATCAGAGTTCAGAAAGAGAAAACATGGATGACATTATCAAATATATAGTGCAAGAAAATTTTCCAGAATTGAGGGGTATAAGTCTCTAGAGTACTTGGTGAGTCCACTTAAATGCCCAGCAAGATGCATAGAAGAGAATGACCATTCTGATTTGTTTTTCATCAATGCAATAGTAAGCTTATGTTGTGAAAGATACTGCTCTTTTTCAGTAGTTTTAACTTAAGGCTTGGGAATCCATTACAGCCACATCAGTGGAGTTTTCATTAGAATCCGTTATCTGAACCATGGTGTTAATAAGGCCCCAGTAATGGGCCCAAACTCTGGTGGGCCATTCAATTTATTCTATTCCCTGACCAGCTTTTTAGCACTGAACGTGAAATAGGCAGATTTAGAAAATACAGATGGGTCAGTACAAACCCACTCCCAGTATGAAAAAAAATATTCCAAATACCTGTCCTAGTTTAAGTTCTGCATCTCCATATAAAAAATGCAGCCTCTTCAGTTTAGATAACCAAAATGTATGAATTATTTTATGTAGCTAGTTACTATCTACACAGTAGGCTAGATCTGGACTTTGAAATACTCTCTGGAGAAGGAAATAGTTGGATTCTCTGTGTTTTGTGGTGGATTCCTAGTTTTCTTTATTAACATAAAAATTTAAGCAAGAGCCCAAAAGTAATTTTTCAGGCTAGTATTTCCAGGCACATGAATTTTATATGCCAGTCAGATTTATTGTAATAGGAATAGAATGAATTGAGTCAGCTGCTTCTAGATGATGCTTGTGATTGATTTTCCAGAGCACCTTGGAGACTGCCCGTTTATCTCCCACTCTTCTTAGTTAAAAAAAATTAAGCTTTTTGGCAAGGCACATGCTATTTTCCACCCCCATCCTCTTTGGCAGCTACTACTACACAGCACCAAATGTTCTTTTCACCCAAATTGCTTGACTTTACCATGTCTCTCTGAGGTTTTTTTCTCCCTACAGTTGTTGCTTTTTTGTCAAATTCTCTTTGAATTATCTCTTTCTTTTCCTGTCTCATGTTTAATTTCTAATGAATCTTTCAGTAAAATCCAATAGGCTTATTTAGAAAAAAACTCAGTAGGAAGAAAAATATCTCTTACTTCAGATTTTTCTTTCATTTTAAAATATGATATTTTATTTATCTTGGGATTTTTTTAAGTTTTCAAAAGTGAATATTAATCAAGTCACAGTATGGGGCAGTGAAGCGTCCATTAAATTTTCTTTTCATTTGTAAAATGCAGTCACTAGGTTGCCCAGAACTGACGCCACTTGAAGTAACTTCTTTTTTTTTAAGCAACTGCTTTCTCTTTGGTCTCTGTCTAAGCACTCTGAGCAGAATCCTCCCTGTCAAATGAAGAAACCAAGAGACAGAGCCTCATCATGATTTGATGAGAGTCACGTGGCTGGTCTGTGGCACTCAGAAATAGCCTGGTAAACCCAGTACACCAGTCTTCCCACTCAACTGTATATCATTTAAACTCAGATTTAAGTATAATACCTTGCCTTGGTCTCAGTGCCACAGCAGTCATTTTATTGTTTCTGGCAGAGAAGAGGGGGAAAAATGAAAACTAATATAATGGTTGAAAGTTAAATCTTTTTAACAGACTCAACTTAAAAAGAAATTCACTATTCTCCTTCAGTTCTTCCTTTTGCACACCAGACTTGGTCCTACTTGAAGAACATATGAAAAATCATTAGTATTTCTTCTCTGGGGATAACAATCCCTGTTATAATGGGAAGAACCCTGGAAAAAGAATCAGAAGACCCAGGTGCTGGTACTAGCTGGGTCACTAACTAGCTGTGTTACTGCAGGCAAGCTGTTTCATGACCCTGGCCTTCAGTTTTCCTATCTGTAAAAATAATGTTTGCAGCAGAAAATCTCCAAGTTCATTTTGGTCTCAACTTTCTTTGATTCTATGATCAATTTTAAAAACATTCTGAATAAGCACATGAAGTAAATAGGGAATTAAGAAAAAAGACTAACTGGTTGGTCAGAACAGAAGGTAATACATAAAGAAAAATTCATAAAGCTGAAAAGCATGATATACTATTAGCAACCCAGAAATAGATTTATATATTGTTTGATTGAAGTCAATCATTTTATAGAAAACCTGAAGACTTGGATTAGATGGCCAATTTCCACCCCTAAATTTCTTTTTTATAGGTTGATGTAGTTATCGATGAAAGAGAATATAGGATAAGCAAAAAGCAAGGAGTCTTGACCTTAAGAGATGAAGAATATGGAAATATGGAACCTGATCCATAAAAAAAGATCTTGGCACTACTTAAATAACCACACAGGATGGGCATCATTATTTTAACCAAACACTAATGACATCATTGGAAACAGAATGTTTGACACTTGGCAAACATTTTATGAGGCTGTGTACCCTTGTACCCAAAGGTAGCCAAATAAACTCATGTTGCTATAATCAGTGTCTCTTTTAAGTAGGTCTCTTCTCTGTTGCATTGGAGTAAATGAGTCAGCTTAACTAACTTTAAGAAAGCACTTCTTGTAAGACCATGCTTCTCAAATTTAGGTGTACATAAGAATTATCTCAGGAAAGTTATTAGGATGCAGATTCCAGGGTACCACTCTTGGGATTGTGATTCAGTAGGTTTGTAATTAAGCTAACTAACTAATGTGTATCTTTAGAAATATTGCTGGTGATTCTAATGCACATCAAAACATACTTTGAGAAACTCTGGCATTGACTTGATTGACTCAAAGTATGCTTTGATGTGCATTAGAATCACCAGCAAAACCACAACAAGATACCACCTTATACCCAGTCAGAATGCCTAAAATTAGCAAGACAGGGAACAACAAATGTTGGTGGGAATGTGGAGAAAGGAGAATCCTCTTGCATTTTTGGTGGGAATGCAAGCTGGTACAGCCACTCTGGAAAACATTGTGAAGATTCCTCAAGAAGTTAAAAATAGGGCTACGCTATGACCCAGCAATTGCACTACTGGGTGTTTACCCCAAAGATACAGATATAGTAAAAAGAAGGGGCACCTGCACCCCAATGTTCATAGCAGCAGTGTCCACAATAGCCAAGCTGTGGAAGGTATTGAGATGTCTTTCAACAGATGAATGGATAAAGTTGTGGTTCATATATACAATGGAATATTATTCAGCCATCAGAAAGGATGAATACCTACCATTTGCATTGACGTGGATGGAACTGGAGGGAATTATGCTAAGCGAAACAAGTCCCACGGAGAAAGACAATTATCATATGGTTTCACTCATATGTGGAATATAAGAAATAGGGCAGAGAATCATAGGGGAAGGAAGGGAAAACTGAATGGGAAGAAATCAGAAGGGGAGACAAACCATGAGACTCTTGACTCTGGGAAACAAACTAAGGGTTGTAGAAAGGGTGGTGGGTGGAGGATGGGGTAATTGGGTGATGGGCATTAAGGAGGGCACTGGGTGTAATACACAACTAATGAATCATTGAACACTACATCAAAAACTAATGATGTATTGTATGTTGGCTAATTTTTAAAAAAAGAGAATAGATCAGACCTCTTTTACCTGGAACCTACTTATACATGACCCATTAAAACAAGGTCTTCCAGCAGAGTTCCCTACAGTGAGTTTTCTGCTACATCAAAAATCATAGGGGGCGCCTGGGTGGCTCAGTGGGTTAAAGCCGCTGCCTTCGGCTCAGGTCATGATCTCAGGGTCCTGGGATCGAGGCCCACATCTGGCTCTCTGCTCAGCGGGGAGCCTGCTTCCTCCTCTCTCTGCCTGCCTCTCTGTCTACTTCTAATCTCTCTCTCTGTGTCAAATGAATAAATAAAATCTTTTTAAAAAAATCATAGGATTTTATATGGAACCAGAAAAGACCCCGAATAGCCAAAGGAATGTTGAAAAAAAAAAAGCAAAGTTGGCGGCATCACAATTCCAGAATTCAAGCTCTATTACAAAGCTGTCATCATCAAGACAGTATGGTACTGGCACAAAAACAGACACATAGATCAGTGGAACAGAATAGAGAACCCAAAAATGGACCCTCAACTCTATGGTCAACTAATCTTCGACAAAGCAGGAAAGAATGTCCAGTGGGAAAAAGACAGTCTCTTCAACAAATGGTGTTGGGAAAACTGGTCAGCCACATGCAGAACAATGAAACTGGATCATTTCCTGACACCACACACAAAAATAGACTCAAAATGGATAAAAGACCTCAATGTGAGAAAGGAATCCATCAAAATCCTCGAGGAGAACACAGGCAGCAACCTCTTCGACCTCAACCGCAGCAACTTCTTCCTAGGAACCTCACCAAAGGCAAGGGAAGCAAGGGCAAAAATGAACTATTGGGACTTCATCAAGATTAAAAGCTTTTGCACAGCAAAGGAAACAGTCAACAAAACCAAAAGACAACTGACAGAATGGGAGAAGATATTTGCAAATGACATATCAGATAAAGGGCTAGTATCCAAAATCTATAAAGAGCTTCTCAAACTCAACACCCATAAAACAAATAACCCAGTCAAGAAATGGGCAGAAGACATGAACAGACATTTCTCCAAAGAAGACATCCAAATGGCCAACAGACACATGAGAAAGTGCTCAACATCACTCGGCATCAGAGAAATACAAATTAAAACCACAGCGAGATACCACCTTACACCAGTCAGAATGGCTAAAATCAACAAGTCAGGAAATGACAGATGTTGGCGAGGTTGCGGAGAAAGGGGAACCCTCCTACACTGTTGGTGGGAATGCAAACTGGTGCAGCCACTCTGGAAAACAGTATGGAGATTCCTCAAAAAGTTGAAAATGGAGCTACCCTACGACCCAGCAATCGCACTACTGGGTATTTATCCTAAAGACACAAAGGTAGTGTTCCTCAGGGGCACGTGCACCCGAATGTTTATAGCAGCAATGTCCACAATAGCCAAACTATGGAAAGAACCTAGATGTCCATCAACAGATGAATGGATAAAGAAGATGTGGTATATATATACAATGGAATATTATGCAGCTATCAAAAGAAACGAAATCTTGCCATTCGCAACGACATGGATGGAACTGGAGGGTATTATGCTGAGCGAAATAAGTCAATCAGAGAAAGACAATTATCATATGATCTCTCTGATATGAGGAACTTGAGGGGCAGGGTGGGGGGTTGTGGGGGGTAGGGAGGGAAAAATAATGAAACAAGATGGGATGGGGAAGGAGACAAACCATAAGAGACTTCTAATCTCATAAAACAAACTGAGGGTTACTGGGGGGTGGGAGGGTAGGGATAGGGTGGATGGGTTATGGACATTGGGAAGGGTTTGTGCTTTGGTGAATGCTGTGAAAGATGTAAGCCTGATGATTCACAGACCTGTACCCCTTGGGCAAATAATAAAAATAAAATTAAAAAAAAAATCATAGGAAATACACAGAAAATTCATATATAATTCATATCCAGAGATAGTATTTACTGATTGAAATAAATATAGGTTGCTGATTATCTCCTCTGTCTTTAGCATCTTCACTGTCACCTTTACCAGTTTTATTCCTTAAGCATTTTAACATGCCCTAATCTACCACAGACATTATTTTACTAAACTTTCCAGCAGCTTTTAAAACATTTCATGCTCCCAAACTAATGACTGCTCTCAATTTTTTGGAACTCTTTCTTCCCTTAACTTCCATGAAACCATGCTCTCAAGACTTAACTTTCTCACAATGACCAGTCAATTTCCTTTGTGATCTCCTTCCTATTCCCATTATTTATGGGATACTGACCTTTATTCTAGGCCCTCTTCTCATTCTAAACACTCTTCTTGAGCAAGGCTATCTTTTTCAAGGGATTCAATAAATATCTCTTGACATTTTCTAAGTCTAAATCTCCAGAGCAGATCTCTCTCCTAATATAAATAGTCAACTAGCTACTTGACTTCAGTGATGCCCGAACACCTCTATCTCAGAATGTCTAAAACTGAATTGGAAAAACTCAGTAGATCTATTGGAAAATCTAGCCAGGAAAATTAGGCAAAAAAAGAAGAAATATAATGCATTAGATATGGAAAGGAATAATTAAAACTACCTTTATTTGCAGCTGACATGATCCTATAATTGAAAAACCTAAAGAATACACTAAAATCTATTGGAACTAATAAAGTTCAGCAAGATTTTAGGATACAAAATCAATATACAAAAACTACATGTATTTCTATACACTGGCAATTAATGATCCAAAGATGAAATTAAGAAAACAATTCCATTTATAATAACACCAAAAAGAATAAAAGTTTAGGAATACATTTAACCAAGTAGTGTAGGAATTGTACAACAGAAACTAGAAAACATAATAGAAAGTCATTAAAGAAGACATAGATAAATTAAGACAACATCCTATGTTCATGGATTAGAAAACTTAATATTGTTAAAAAGGCACTACTCCTCACATTGATCTACAAATTCAAAGAAATCCCAATCAAAATTCCAAGTGCATTTTTTGCAGCAACTGAAAGGCTGATCCTAAAATTTATATGGAAATACAAGGGACACATATAGCCTATAGCTTTTTCTTCTCAGAAAAAGAACAAAGTTGAATAAATCACACTTTCTGGTTTTAAAACAGTGTGATGCCAGCAGAAGGATAGACACATAGACCAATAGAATAGAACTGAGGGTCCAGAAATAAACCCAAACCTCTATGGTCAATTGAACATTTTAAAAGATTTATTTATTTATTTTAGAGAGATAGAGAGAAAGAGAGAGCTGGCTGAGGGACAGAGAGAGATGGAAAAAGAAAGCCAAGTAGACTCTACACTCAGCACGGAGCCTGACACCAGGCTAGATCTCATGACCCTGAGATCACAACCTGAGTCAAAACCAAGAGTCACATGCAAAACTGACTCCACCACCCAGGTACCCCTAGTCAACTGAATACTGACAAGAGGGCCAACATCATTCAATGGGAAAGGACAGTATTTTCAACAAATGGTGGCGGGAAAACTGGATTTCCCCATGCAAAAGAATAAATTTGGATCCCTACATCATATCATATACAAAAACTAACTCAAATGGATCAAAGACTTAAACATAAGAGCTAAAGCTATAAAATTATTAGAAGAAAACATAGGAATTAATCTTCATGACCTTAGATTTGATAATAGTCAGATATGACACCAAAAGAAAAACAAGAAAAAAATAAGTTGGAATTCATGAAAATTAAAACTTCCGTGCATCAAAGAACATTATCAAAAAATAATAAAGCCACCCCTATAATGGGTGAAAATATTTGCAAATCACATGCCCAATCAGGGATTTGTATTCAGAATATATAACAAAATCTCTTACAACTCAATAATAAAAATACAAATAACCAAAATTTAAAAATGAGAGAGGGATTTGAATAGACACTAAAAGGGATATAAGATGGCTAATAAGGCACATGAAGAAAATGCTCAACATCCTTAGTGATTAGGAAAATGTCAATCAAAACCACAATGAAATACCACTTCACAACCACTCGGATGGCTATAATTTTTAAAAAGGACAATAACAATTTCTGGCAAGGATGTGGACAAATTAACCACTCATACATTGCTGGTGGGAGCGCAAATGATGCAGCCACTGTGGAAAACAGTTTGGTGTTCCTCAAAAAGTTAAATATCTGTATTAAGAGATATCAGATGACTCAGCAATTCTACTCTTAAGTATATACCCAGGAGAATTTAAAAACATATGTTCACACAAAAACTTGTACATAAATGTACACGACAATATTATTCATAATAACCAAAAAGTGGAAACAAACTAAATGTCCATCTACTAATGAATGAATAAACAAAACATAGTATGTTCATGCAATGGAATATTGTTAAGCAATTAAGAAGGATAAAATGCTTGTACACACTACAATATAAATGAACCTTGAAAAGATTATGCTAAATGAAAAAAATCAAACACAAAAGGTCATATAACATATAACCCCATTTATATGAATTGTCCAGAATAGGCAAATCCATAGAGACATGAAATAGATCAGTGGTTTTCAGGCGCTAGAAGAAGAGAAAAATGGTGATTGATAGTAATGGGTACAGGGTTTCTTTTGGAAGTGATGAAGATGTTCTGGAATTAGATAGTGATGGTGGTTGCACAACTCTTGAATATACTAAAAACCATTGAATTACACAATTATAAATGGTACCTTTTTATGGATATTAAGAATCAATTCACAGAAGAAATACTAATGAGACTACAATTAAAATGTTATGTAATTTTCAGCCTAAATATGATGGCTGCCATTCTCATGAGGAAAGGGAGATTTGGAGATACACAGATCCACACACCAGGGAAGAAGGCCATTTGAAGACAGAAGCAAAGATTACAGTAATGCATCTACAAGCCAAGGAATACCAAGGATTTCCCAGAGCCATGAGAAGCTAGGAAAAGGCAAAAAAAAGACCTGTGAGAGAATAAATTTCAGTTGTTTTTAGGGCACCAAGTTTGTGGTTATTTATGGCAGCCGTAGGAAAATAATATACCCTAAGAATCTATTCTACAGAAATAGTGGGCAATGATACTTATAATGTACTAGTGGGCTCACTGCAACATTATTTATAATCTCAAAAAAAGGAGGTAACTTACTGTCTGTCAATAGGTAATCTGTAAATAAATTACAGTACATTCCATTATATATGAATTGTCATTCGGCTATTAAGAACGAGTTCTTGTACTTATAGGGAAGGATGTCTATGTAACACTTTTTATTTTTAACATTTTATTTTAATTACAGTTAGTTAACATACAGTGTTATATTAGTTTCAGATGTACAATATAATGGTTCAACAATACCATATATCAGCCAGTGCTTATCACCTATTTCACACCTACCCCTACCCATCTACCCTCTGGCAATCTTCAGTTTGTTCTCTGTAATTAAGAGTCTGTTTCTTGGTTTTTCTCTCTCTCTTTTTCTCCCCTTTGCTTATTTGTTTTGTTTCTTAACTTCCACATATGAGTGAAATCATATGGCATTTGTCTTTCTCTGAATGATTTATTTCACTTAGGATTATACTTTCCAGCTCCATCAATATCATTGCAAATAGCGGGATTTCATTCTTTTGTATGGCTGAATAATATTCTATTATATATATACCACCTCTTCTTTATCCTTTAATCAGTCAGTAGATACTTGGGCTACTTCCATAATTTGGTTATTGTAAATAGTGCTCCTATAAACATAGGGGTGCATGTATCCCTTTGAATTAGTGTTTTGTATTCTTTGAGAAGGTACCCAGTAGTGTAATTACTGGATCATAGGATAGTTCTACTTTCAACTTTTTGACGAACCTCCATATTAGTTTCCACAGTGGCTGCACCAGTTTGCATTCCACCAACAGAGCAAGAGGGTTCCTTTTTCTCCACATTCTTACCAACACCTGTTGTTTTTTGTGTTGATTTTAGCCATTTTGAGAGGTGTGAAGTGATATTTCACTGTAGTTTGATTTACATTTTCCTGGTGATGAGTGATGTTGAGCATCTTTTCATGTGTCTGTTGGCCATCTGTATGGCTTCTTGGAGAAATATCTATTTATGTCTTCTGCCCATTTTTTAATTGGATTTATTTTTGGGTCTTGAGTTTTATAACTTCTTTACATATTTTTGATACTAACACTTTATCAGATATGCCATTTGCAAATATCTTCTCCCATTCTGTAGGTTACATTTTCATTTTGTTGATTCTTTCCTTCACTGTGTAGAAGGGTTTTTTAATTGTTTTAATTTATTTTTGCTTTTGTTTCCCTTGCCTCAGGAGACATATCTAGAAAACGTTGTTGTGGCTGATGTCAAAGAGGTTATTGCCTATGTTCCTTTCTAGGATTTTTATGGTTTTAGGTTTCATATTTAGGTCTTTAATCCATTTTTAATTTATTTTTGTGTATGGTGCATTAAAGTGGTCCAGTTTCATTCTTCTGCTTGCTGCTGTCCAGTTTTCCCAAGCACCATTTGTTGAAGAGACTGTTTTTTTCCCATTAGATATTCTCTTTTGCATTGTTGAAGATTAATTGACCATACAGTTATAGGTTTATTTCTGGGTTTTCTACTCTGTTCTATTGATCTATGTGTCTATTTTTGTGCCAGTACCATACTGTTTTTATTACTACAGATTTGTAATATAACTAGGAATCTGGAATTGTGATGCCTCCAGGTTTGCATTTCCTTTTCACAATTGCTTTGGCTGTTTGAGATCTTTTGTGTTTCCATAGATATTTGAGAATTGTTTCTTCTAATTCTGTAAAAAAATGCTTTTGGTATTTTTGGTAGGGATTGCATTAATTCTGTTGAGTGCTTTGTGTAGTGTAGACATTTTAACAGTATTTGTTCTTCCAATTCACAAACCTCGTATGTCTTTCCATTTCTTTGTGTCATCTTCTATTTCTTTCATCAATGTTTCATAGTCTTCAGAATACAGTTCTTTCACCTCTTTGATTCGACTTATCCCTAGGTACCTTATTATTTTGGGCGTATTGTAAATAGGATGGTTTTCTTAATTTTTCTTTACACTGCTTCATTATGGGTGTACAGAAATACAGCAGATATCTCTATTTAATTTTGTATCCTGCAACTTTACTGAATTCTTTTATCAGTTCTAGCAATTTTTTTGTGAAGTCTTTAGGATTTTCTATAAATAGTATCATGTCATCTACAGAGTGAACATTTAATTTCTTCCTTACTGATTCAAATGCTTTTTATTTCTTTTTGTTTTCTGATTGCTCTGGCTAAGACTTCTGGTACTATGTTGAATAAAAGTAATGAGAGTGGACATCTTTGTCTTGTTCCTGACCATAGGGAGCTCTCAGTTTTTCCCCATTGAAGATGATGTTAGCTGACAGGTTTTCGTAGATGGCTTTTATTATGTTGAGGTATGTTCCCTCTAAACCTTCTTTATCGAGGGTTTTTTTTTATGAAAGGATGTTGTATTTTGTCAAGTGCTTTTTTCTTCATCTTTTGAAATGATGATTTGGTTCTTATCTTTTCTCCAATTGATGTGATGTATCACATTGATTGATTTGTGAACACTGAATCCCACTTGATCAGAGTGAGTGATTTTTAATATATTGTTGAATTTGGTTTGATAGTATTTTGTTGAGGATTTTTGCATCTGTGTTCATCAGGGGTTTTGGCCTGAAGTTTTGTTTTTTAGTGGTGTCTTTATGCAGTTTCGGTATCAGTAATGCTGGCGTCCTAGAATGAATTTGGAAGTTTTCCTTCCTTTTCTATTTTTTGGAATAGTTTGAGAACATAGATATTAACTCTTCTTTAAATGTTTGATGGAATTTGTCTGGGAAGCCACCTGGTTCTGGACTTTTGTTTGTTGGGAGTTTTTGATTACTGATTCAATTTCCTTGCTAGTTATCACTCTGTTCAAATTTTCTATTTCTTCCTGTTTTTAGTTTTGGTAGTTTATATGTTTCTAGGAATTTATCCATTTCTTCTGGGTTGTCCAATTTGTTGGCATATAGCTTTTCATAATAGTCTCTTATAATTGTATTTCTGTGGTGTTGATTGTTATTTGTGCTCTCTCATTTGTGATCTTATTTGAGTCCTTACTCTTTTTTTCTTGATAAGTCTGGCTAGGGGTTTATCAATTTTATTCTTTTTTTTCAAAGAACCAGCTCCTAGTTTCATCAACCTATTCTATTGTGGTTTTTTTCCAGTTTCTGTATCATTTATTTCTTCTCTACTCATCATTATTTCCTTCCTTCTGCTGGTTTTAGGTTTTGTTTATTGTTTGTTTTCTGGCTACTTTAGGTATAAGGTTATGTTGTCTACTTGAGATTTTTCTTGCTTCTTGATGTAGACCTGTATTGTTATAGACTTCTCTCTTAGAACCACTTTTGCTGCATCCCAAAGGTTTTAGAGCATTGTGTTTTCATTTTCATTTGTTTCTATGTATTTTTAAACTTTTTCTTTGATTTTCTGGTTGACCATTTGTTTAGTAGCATGTTGTTTAACTTCCATGTATTTGTGGTCTTTCCAGATTTTTTCTTATGGTTGACTTCTAGTCTCATGGTGTTGTCAGAAACGATGCATGATTTAACTTCGATCTTTTCTAATTTGTTGAGGCTTATTTTGTGGGCTAATATGTGATCTATTCTGGAGAATGTTCCATATGCATTTGTTCCATGCTAAGCACAGAACTGAACACGGGGCTCAATCCCTCAACTGCAAGAGCATGACCTGAGCTGAAACCAAGAGTCAGACATTTAACTGATGGAGCATCCAGGTGCCCTTATCATCTGACTTCTTTTTTTTTTCAATAGCAGCAGTGGGCTCTCCACCATTTACTCGTTATTAAGATATGGCCCATCCAAAGGGAATGATGCTGGTCTATTCAAACGAGGTTGCTTTTCCTTCCCCAGTGCAATTAATCTTTTCATCATCTTCTTATTTCTTTTCACACATTCAGGGCATAACATGTTGTCTTCTAGGTCTGGGGATGGGAAAGTGCAGGCGGGTAACAGGAAGAGAGAGATCATCCTTTTTGGAGTGTCAGGCACCCAGGCCTGACCTGCATGAAATTGTAGGTGAACCCAACCTGGTGTGTCTGCCAAGAGAGGTCTGCCATAGACCACACACCACCGGAGACCAGAGGCTTGCAGCAGAAAGGTCTCAAAGGAAGCAGGAATGGAACGCGAATTCACAGACTTGGACTGACTGGCTCTTGCAGCAATTCTTGACCATGCTGCCAACATGCCTTCCTGTGCTGAAGTTACCACCTCGACTGTAGTAATCCCTTCCTCTCTCTCACTCTTCTTACAACTTTTCCAAAGCCTTGCTTTCTTTCTGGGACACCATCTTGCCTTTCCTTGAACATGACTGCAATTTAGCTTCTGGTGATGTTTCATGAATATTCTGGTTTATTTCAGGGTAAGCATATTTCTGGAGCCTCAGATAAACCTCTATTTTCCGGCCCTCGGTACTCAAATTCAGCTGTTGGCACCAGTTCCGCAATGTGTCCCAACGTACTTTATTAAATGAAGGCAAACTGGTTGGCAAGGGAAGGATTGGTGAATTACAACTATGTTTCAGGCCAAACTTGAATTGTTCTTTTATTTGAGGATGACAAACTTTATCACTTGACCCAGGCATCTTCAGGCTGATTTCTGAAGTTGAAGAAACACTTGGTTTCATTTGATGTTCTTCATTAGGTTCCTCATTAACTGTAACCAATGTGAGAATCACACTTTCTTTCTCTAATGCCTCCTCAGAGAAATTCTGCCCATTGTTCTCGTAAGTTGAGTATGCCATTTTCGGGAACGTTCAGAGGAAGGCCTATCATCTGACTTCTAATGCTAGTATTTCTACAGGGAAATCTGGCCAGCCAAAGAATAGTTAAAGGACCAGTGTAGCTCACAATGCCAAAGGCAGTGGAGAAATATCAAACTCTTGAGAGAACCAAAGTGTGACCCAAGAATTTTATATGCTATCCCTTCAACAAACATATTCTCAAGCATGCAAAATTCAAGAAATGCAACGTTTTTGGTGCTCCTTTAAAAAAAAAACTAGTAAATAAGAAAATATAGACAACCAAGAGATATATCAAAACAAATAACTCAGGCATAAAGAAGCTGTGATAAGAGGACTAATAGTAAACATTGAATTCATTTAACACAGAACCAAGACCAAATAACTCAAAGAATTTGGCAGGGGAGAACAGAAAGTAAAAATAATAAAATAACTAACAAAAATCAGATGATGGGAGGGAAAGTGCAAGGGATCTCATTTTGTCATATTTCATAATGATAGCTCATGCCCTCATATTTATAGTAATAGTTCATTATGTTCTAGTCACTATACCAAGTATTTTATATGTATTAACTCTTATGAATCACAACAACTCAATGAAGTAGACACTTTTTAATTCCCATTCTAGAAATAAGAAAATTGAGGCATGTAGGAATTAAATAATTTGTCTACCTTATAGCTAGTTAATTAGCAGAACTGATTTGAACCCAAGCAGACTATCTCTAGAACCCATGCTCTTAAGCAACCACCCAGGGAATCAGTCAACACTATCAAAAATTGAAACATGGAAATAAAAATATAATGACTACAACTTCTTTATATTTTTCAAATCTTTGATCTTAACATTAAAATAATCTTTTAAAGACTTCTATTTTTGAGAGGGAAGAAACATTTATCTGAAGTATATCAGTTCCTTTCACTTTCATTTATTCTATTTATGAAATTTTAAAATTTCATACTTTTTAAAATAGCATGTATATTACTTCTATTTAATTTTTTCTATTCATTTATTAATCCTATATAATAAAATTGATGCCCAAAATAACATTAATTTATCTTAGCAGCTAATGCTTATAAAGTGTTCACTATCTTCCAAGTAACAGAATAAGCATTTTAAGTAGGTTATCTCATTAAATTATCACAGCAATCTTATAAATAGGAACTATTTTTGTCCTCCTTTATTCAGATAAAGAAACTGAGGCCCAATAATGGTTATTCTTGGTTGGTGCAGATTTAGAAGGATTCCCCCCCCCTTTTTGTGCTTTTCTATATTGCTTGTATATTTTATAATGAGAATGTATCTTTTTTTATAAAAATGTAAAAAACATTCTAAAAGTACATTTTTGAATAAATAACTAAAGATTCCCTCAGGCTTAGCCTTGAGCCTTTTTCTCTTTCTATTCTGCACACTTTCTCTATACTATGTCATCAACCCCCATACTTTTGAATACCATCCACAGACAAATGGCTCACAAATCTACAGTCATACCTCAGAGATATTGTGGGTTCAGTTCCAGATCACTGCAATAAAGCAAAAGTCACAATAAAGTGAATGAAATGAAATTTTTCGTTTCCCTGAACATATAAAAGTTATTATACACTATGATATAGTCTATTAAGTGTGCAACAGGATTATGTCTAAATGTACATAACTTAATTAAAAATAATTTATTGCTAAAAATGTAAACCATCATCTGAGCCTTCAGGAGTCATAATCACTGATCATAGATCACCATAAGAAATATAATATTGAGGGCGCCTGGGTGGCTCAGTGGGTTAAAGCCTCTGCTTTCAGCTCAGGTCATGATCTCAGGGTCCTGGGATCGAGGCCCGCATCGGGCTCCCTGCTCAGTGGGGAGCCTGCTTCCTCCTCTCTCTGCCTGCCTCTCTGCCTACTTGTGATGTCTCTGTCTCTCTCTGTCAAATAAATAAATAAAATCTTTAAAAAAAGAAATATAATATTGAAAAGTTTGAAATATTATAAGAGTTAGCAAAATGTGACACAGAGACACAAAGTGAACAGATGCTATTGGAAAAAAATGGCATCAACAGACTTGGTCAATGCAGGGTTGTCACAAAACTTCAACTTGTAAAACATGCAATATCTCTGAAGCTCAGTAAAGCAAAGCACAATACTCTGAAGTATGCCTGTATATTTCCATTCCAGGGACTGTATTCAGAGCTCCAAACACATATACCCAGCTGCCAACTGGACATCTTTTGTATGCTTCATACACACCTCAAATTCAACATGTCCAAAACCATATTCATTTTCTAAAACTTGTCCTTCTCCATGTTTCCTGACCCCAGTGAATGGCACCACACTCCACCCAAACACACAAACCAAAAATACATGAATCATTTTTTATTCCTCTTTTTTTTTCTCACCCTGTATGTCCAATCCATCACCATGAATGTGCTACCTCTAAAATATATCCCAAATCTGTCTATCATCTCTATTATCACTTCCTTAGTCCTGGCCATTATCATCTAACTGATTAACATTTTAAAAATTCTTTCTTCCAGGGCACCTGGGTGGCTCAGTCAGTTAAGTGTCTGCCTTTAGCTCAGGTCATGATCCTGAAGTCCTGGGATTGATCCCCATGTTGGGCTCCCTGATCAGTGGAGAGTCTGCTTCTCCCTCTCCTTCTGCCCTTCCCCACTTGTATTCTCTCTCAAGCTCACTCTCTGACACAAATAAATAAATAAAATCATTAAAAAATAAAATAAAATTCTTGCTTCCTTACAATTCATTCTCCTCATAGCAGTCAGAGAGATGCTAATAAATGAAAAAGGACTTGTGTATCTCCCTTGCTTAAAACCCTTCAATGACTTCTCATTGCTCTTAGAATAAACTTCAAAACCTTACTATGGCCCTTGTGGCAGAAACTATGAATTGCCTGACCAATATGTTTCCTCATTTTATAACAAAACCAGCATTTTGTTAGGGGTAGTAGTAGGCTGAGTTGAAAATAAAACCTCCCCAGACTCCACTAGAGCTAGAGTGGGCCATCCAACCCAGTTCTAACCAATAAGATAAGCAGAAAGCTACAAGACAGGGCTTCCAGGAAAACTACTATTTTCCTGATGGAAAGAGACAGATCCCGCTGTCACATGTTTTTGCCCTTTGCATTCTCTCCTTTTTCCTGACAGGGAGTAAAACCATCATCTTGGAAGCATGAAAATGGAAGCCATACTCAAAGGATCACAGAATAAAGATATGGAAATTTGGGTCCTAGAACTTGCACAAGCCCTGGACTGTTGACACTGAGATTTCTGTGTCAGAAAAATAAACCTCTTATTTTGTTAAGGCACCATATCTTGTTTTCTTTTATATGCAGCCGAAAACAGTCCTAATAAACAAAATCTTGAATGGTATGGTCCTTGTCTATCTCTTCAGCCTTGTCTTAGACAACTTTCCTCCTCCTTCATTGTTTTGCAGCCACATTGATTTTCCTTTTACTCTTTAAATACAAGATCTCTTCTGTTTCAGGGTATTTGCATGTGCTGTTCCCTCTGTCTGGAAGAATCTTTTCCTCACTCTTAATCAGCTAACTTCTACTCATTCAAGTCTGAGCTTAATAGACATCTCAACATGGACTTCCCTGACACTTCCAATTCAAGTTTGGTGATTTCATAGCACCCTGAACTTTTCTTTCTTAGCATGTTTCATAATTTATATTTTTTTCTTTATTTAAAGGATCTTTTTCCTTTTAGTTTAACTTCTGTCTCTTCAGCTAGATGCAGAGCTTTATAATGTCAGGAACTGTGTTTGTCTTGTCTAAATATATGTTCAGCACCTATAACAGTGCCTACCACATATAGGGCACTGAATAAACAGTGCTAATAAATGAACAATTTACACTGCAATTCCATGTGCTTTATGCCATTTTCTCTGCTCTACTGAACCAGAATTAATCATCACCCCCATCCTTCCATGGCATATTGCTTTGACCTCTATTTTAATTAAATACTTTTAACAAATAAAGCATGTTTTTAAAGATCTCAAAGTCTGTTCAGGAGAAAACCACCTCTAAGTGAACTATAATGCAGTATAATAAGTGCAAGATTAAAGTATGAATAAGATACAAAAAAAGAACAAAGAAGGGAAATCCAAGCAAAAAGTACAGCATGTGCAAATGCCCCATAGTGTGAAAAAGCAGAAGGTGCTCAGTGTCAATAAAGGGTGAGGTATAAGAAGGCACAGTGTAACATTGTGGAGGGGGAAATCATATAACATAGTAAACATAGGTTTCTTCATGAGACTACTCCCATGACTTTCTCTTTTTTTCTAAGCTTGGTTAAAGAATTGTAAAACAAATAGAACCATGACTTATGTTTCATAAATTACATAATTAATTTAATGCATAGTTATGCCTGAAACAATTGGAAAGTTATTTTCTTTGAGACATTAGAATATGGATAAAGTCACATGTACATGCTTCATGGCCCTGCCCAGTTGAGAGCCTCAGTTGACTCCATCTTTATGAAAGAAATTGTCCAAAATCAAGGCTGGAGAGGTAGGCAGAGTCCAGACCATGAAACGCTTGTGATGTCACCATAAGTAGCTTTGATTTTGTAGACAATGAATAGACATGAAAGGCTTTTAAGCAGGTGAAAGATTATCCTCAGATTTGCATCTTAGAAAGATCACCTTGAAGGCAATGGATTAGAGGCAAAGAAACTAGTTAGAATTCTAATGCAACAGTAAAAGTAACTATAAAAACTTCAACTAAGGCAGTGGCAATTGAGAATTGGAGAGATAATTCAGAGGCAGAATTGACTGGATTTAATAATTGATTAGGCATGGGAAAGAACAAGAAAGAAAAAACTAAGGATCATTTGGAGATTTCTATTCTAAAGAATAATCATAGTGTCATTTAATGAGCGGGAAATATACAGAAAGAAAAGCATGTTTGGACGGGAAGATAATTAGTTCAGTTTGACACACGTGATATTAGAGTTGCCTATGAAATATCCAAGTGAAGAGACCCAACAGGTTAGACAGACACATGGGTCTAGAGCTCTAAGAGAACAGCGTGGATCTGAGACCTCTCAGAGACTAAACTAAACTTTAATAGTCAATATAGAGAGGAAATAATGTCTTTGAAGGATGTTAGAATTTAGAATCTATAAGATTTGGTGACTGACTAGATCAAGGGAATGTGAAAAAGAGAGGGGAGTTGGAGACAAACCTCAGTTTTCTGGTTTTGGAGACTGGGTGGGTGATGGTTCCACCATTATGGGCTGAATTGTGCCCTTCACCCTAACAAACTCATATGTTGAGGCCCTAATACCCATTATCTTAGAATGTGACTGTATTTGGAGATAGGTCATATGCATGGGCCCTATTCCAATAAGACTGTTGTCCTCATAAGAAGAAATTAGGACGTAGACATGCATAGAGACAGAATGCCATGTGAACAGGAGGAAAACCATCTACAAATCAAGGAGAGAGGTCTCAGAAGAAAGCAACTCTGCTGACACATTGATCTTGGACTTCCAGCCTCTAGAGCTGTGAGAATATAAATTTCTGTTGTTCCTACCACCCAGTCTGTGGTACTTTGTTATGGTAGCTGTAGAAAACTAATATAACCACCAACCAAGATTAAGAATATGGAGGAGAGTAGGTTGGGAGAAGGGAGTTTCAAAAGAAGAGTTTTATGTGGGACATGCAGAGTGTGAGGTTTCTGAGGTACATCCAGGTAGAGATATTCAAATGGCTTTGAAATTCAGGAGATAGAAGAGGGTTATAGAAACAGATTTAGAAATCCTTAATATGCAGCTGACACTTTAAACTATAGGAGTGGGAGAGATCATCTAAGAAGTGTATATAGAGTTAGAAGATCATCAAGGATAGAACTATAAGGAATATTAACATTAAAGAACAGGCTGAGGAAGAGAATTCAGGAAAGGAAAATAATCAGATAGAATGAAGAGAGAGAGAGAGAAAATTTACCATTAACATTTTAATCCTGTTTTTAATTGTAATTAGTTGAGTACATATTGATCTCAGTCCTCAAAGAGCTTTATCATAATGGAGGAGGCAGTACCTTACTCATTTCTGAATCTCCAACACCAAGTACAGTACCTGACATTTAATATCCCTGCAATAAGTATTTGTTAAAACAAATGGAATTGAAATCAGGACTTCATTCCTTTTTTGTTTTGTTTGCTTATTTCTGGGGTGTGCTGCATGTGTTTCCACTGATATTTTAAGTTCATAGTAAAAAATCATTTCAATGTGTCCTAGACTTGGTCCCCTTCCAAACCAACCCCCAGGACAATAGTTTTCATTATAACCTTCTGTCTTTGCCATTCTGGATGGAATTCTGTGCACAGAAGTTATATACATATATGGGTATATCTATGTAACAAATTGCAGCACAGGAGCCCCCTGGGCTCCCTCAGGCTCTGGTATGACATATTTGAGCCATATAAATTCAGCTTCTCCTCTGGCATCTGTTAGCTGACTCACTTGCAACTCCACCTCAGCAGTGGTCTCTCAGTCCTCTCAAAGCAGGAAAAGAGTACTGTGTGCTGAGAGAGCATGGCAAAGAATCCTCCAGAGAACTGTGAGGACTGTCACATTCTAAATGTAAGTTGATTCATATTTTTTCCCTTTTGAGCAGAAGCATGGTTTCACAGATTTATTGTATCGCAATGTGAACATTAGAAAGTGAAATCAAAGGTGACTTTGAATTATGGCTTGCTATTTTAAGAGCTATTGTGTATTGTTTTATTCTCTCTGTTCTTTGCTTAGGCAGAAGCTTTTAAATCCAAGAAGATATGTAAATCACTTAAGATTTGTGGATTGGTGTTTGGTATCCTGGCCCTAACTCTAATTGTCCTGTTTTGGGGAGGCAAGCACTTCTGGCCAGAGACACCCAAAAAAGTAAGTAAATGCACATTAATATCTACTGCTTCTGTTTGAAGTTTTATTGAATTTAATTAGTGCTTGACACGTATATTACTCTGGAATGAAAATCATTAAGTCCCTTTTGCATATATTTTCTGGTGGTATGAAAAACTGAATCAAGATTTTGCTTTCTTTTATTTGCCTAATTATTTTGGTAAGGGAAAAAGATGTTTTCCGTATTTCAGTTAGTAGTAATAGGAGTAGAATTACCCACTTTTTAAGCTTTTACCCAATTAAAGCTTGGCTTTAAGAAGTTAAGACTCTTCTTAGAAGCAAAATTTTTACTGTAAGAAAAAATACTTTTCATCTTTCTTTCAATTATCTGGGCAGAAACTGATAGAAAAGTAATTATACCACCACATAAGAAGAAATCACCAGAAATGGCAGCAAAGGATTTTCAGGGATTATGTTTCTGACTTAATGCATCTGCTCTGAGGACAAGCAGCAAACTCCTTTTCAGAAGAAGCAATTCTCATACCTGACTTCACATGTATTTATGACTTAAAAAAAACTAGAGCTTCTGATATTAGGATCACTTGGTATACCTACCTGGCCACTGTAGTTGATATTAGTGTACCTTAATATTGTTACTCCCAGACTCACATGCAATAAGCAAGTTTACATGTGACCAAAAGAAAATCATAGTTCCTTCATGCGAACAATTTCCATTTAAGAGAAGTAATGAATGTACAAGCTACAAGGTGTATAGATGGTTTTCTGTATTTGCCACATTTTTCTCTCTGCATGTGGTTTGTTGTTACTTTTGAATTAATTTGTTATCATGAGATGCTCATTTCTATTTGATAACAGATGTAGGAAGAGAAAGGCATATATCTAGGAGGGAGAATGAAAGACAAAAAGAAAATGGGTTGGCATGGACTACTGGGAGCCAAAGGAGTGATAGGAGCTGAGAGGAAAGAGTATGGATTGATGAAAAGGGAGAGGCAGAGGGAAGAAAATAAAAAATTAACTGCACAAGTGTCCAAAAGAAAACAGAGAAATAAGGCATAGCTACCCTTGGATTCTTCACCTCTACTGCCATACCCATTTTCATTTAGTCCCAAAGCCTATCTTAATGAAGTCTAAATAGGAAGGAGAATGAAAAGCAAAGGGCCCCATCTTGTTTGTTTGCCTTTTTATTGACACCTTGCTCCAGAAAGGATTTCAGGCATCACCCAATACCTATAGTTAGCCATTTCTCTCATTCTCTCTCTCTCTCTCTCTCTCATCTCATCTCTTGCACTGTGCCCTGCTTCTTAACTACTTTCTGTTTACATAGTTTTCTAGAGAAGCTACCTATATTCAGGCTATCGAGGGAGGTAAAGAAATAGAGATGGGGAAGGAAACAGCATATGAATAAAAGTGCCAAAATACATTCCAATACAATTCTGCTACCACTTATCTAATTCCCTAGGTGATGTGCTGCCCCACAAATTGAATATTGGATCCTTTAGACATTTATAGGTGAGTTAAAGGACAATAAACCCTTTTGTTCTCCATGGTCATAATGTACTTAATTCAATGTGGTAGGTAACTAGCCCTTTCAACCACCTGTACAAGCCCAACTAAACATGGGGCCAGATGACCTTTCTTGTTTTATTGTAGATGTTGGTACTTCAAATGCTATTTTGAAAGAGTTTGTGTGTTTTTCTAAACTTCCAATGTTATTTGTCTCAGTGCAACTCTAAATAACTAAGTGGGACTCTGCTTTTACCTTCCAAGCTGCCAAACTCACTAACAGGGCTCATGGTTTCCTCTGCTTTTGTACTATATCGCCTTTGCTTCTCACTTCAGTTCTCTTTTTAATGCATTATAAGGGACAATTCTGTGATTCCTCAAACCAAAAGTAAAACCTAGTCAGTGTATGCACAGAAGAGGTGTGGTATGCTACCAAATAAAGTTTATCAAGAATCGAATCTCTCATGAAGTAATCCATCTTGGGATGTGCTTTTGAGCAAATGGAGCCTCAGAAATGAACAAAATTATTGCAAAGTAATCTGGTAAAAGACAATAGATGGCTCCTAGGTCAACTTTTTCCACCAAGGATAAAGCTTATTTGTTCTCCATTCCAACTGGGGAGTTGTAATTTATTGTCTTTGATATTTAAGTCCTGGTCTTTGCCACAAGACCAGGTGGGGTCCACTGCAAACTAAGGAATAAGCTGGAGATGTAAATGTTTCCCTCAGTCTACCACTACCTTTAATTCCCAAACAAGGAGCCCAAGAGACCATATAGGTTTCCAATGGCTGAGACTGCCAATATGCCTGACTTGGAGCTGACTTATGAATCCTGGGAAGAGAAAAGTAGTCAGATTAGTCTTGGAAGAAGATTTGTAAAGGAAAAGGATCCAGGCATCTTGCACAAATTAAAGACTCTCCCCTTAAGAGTATGGCCTAGCAAGAAATAACAGAAGATGAAAATCCAGGCTCTTCTGGACTTTCCTTTACAAGCCTATGGGACCTGTGGGGATGGTGGGGCCCTTGGTGGACAGAATTGTTGATGTTGTTGTGCTTATGGATGGAGTGATTTGTTTGCTCTCCTGGGGCTTCCTCCAAGCTCTTAGTGTTTGCTCCTCTAGCCTCCATCACACCTCCTTTTAATTTCGGGGGTTTTTTTACATCTGTTTAAAATAAACATTATTTACTCAACTTCTTACATCTGGTGTTGACATTTCCATGCCAGTAAGTCATTCCTCTTCTGCCATTACCTCCCACCTTGGTGTGTACAAAAGATCCAGATTCTTGATCCTAAAGTGGGAGTAAGCCATGCTTGATCCCCTCTCCTCACCTCAGGCATGAGCACACATGCACACATGCACATGCATACACACACACACACACACACACACACACACACACACTCCAGAAACAGAAAGGCATCAGAATGAAGTAAAACAAAAAGGGATTAACTCTGGGGTAGCTGCTGCACTCCCTTACAGGCTACAGACCCTAACCCACAACCACATATAGGAGCCACTTGACCTGAATGAAAGCCAAACCATCAGACTCTGTATTCAGCTTTCTCAAACAAGCAGAAGGGTCTTATTCAGTCCCAGAGATTTTGAGAGTGCATCACAATGAGGCTCCACTTCCAGGCTCAGGAATTCTTGAAGCCAATTCCGTAAAGGAACATTCTTTCTTAAACCTCCCTGCATTACACATTTAACTTGAAAGAATTAGAAGCCAACTCCCCAGCTAATTAATCCAACATGAAGAAAACAAGTCATAAAAATCCCAGCCTTTAAACCAACAATTTATAGATACAGCACAGACTTTATAACCTATCCCCTCCAATCCTTTGAAGAATGAGGCAGGAGGATGAAAAATTAAATAAATGAAATTCTACCCTTCCTGCCATACCCAGGAACTTCCTGGTGACTTTAGGACTCTTTAGAAACCATAAGTCCTAAAGCCCACACAGCAATAAACAGATTACTGGGAGCATCCTCATAACATCTACATACTATCAAGACGAGAAGAGAAGTAGTAGGGATAGGTGGGCATCTGCCTGTCCTCTCCCCTTCTCCCCCGACCTCAACTGCAAATAATCATTAAGACAGCCTAACCCAGGATTGCAAGCCCAATTATCACTGGACGCTGAAAATCCTTTGCTTGGAAAAAACGCTTCCTTGCTAAGTCTGGATCCAGCTTTCCTGTGCCTGTTTCTCTAATGCTAGCATTGGCCAGAGACCCACTTTCTTCTTCTACTCCTCTTCTTGGCATACAAGTGATATAACTCTCCTTCCTGAGTTCCCTGGGCTTTCTTACACAGCAGTTTAGTGGATAAAATGTGGATCTGGAGAAGCATTCATATACTCAAGGAAAAAGTTGGAGTTGTAGCTGAAATCTCTTTAGCAGAGGATCTGAGCTTCACCAGATGGTGCCACATCAGCATTTTAAAAAAGAAGACTTCTCTTCATTTTATTTTCCTCCCAAACTATTGCAGTAGCAAAGTCTACCCTCACATAAACAGCAAATCTCACTGGGCCAGCTCTTGCTCTGAGCTATTAAGAGGCAGCATCAATTATGTGTACCAGGACTCTGGCTACTGGGGGCACATTCCTTTCCAGTCCCTTCATTACCTTAAGGCAGCATCTGCTGAGCAACTTACATGGCACCAGCAAGGACCGCCTGGGTCCTCAAAAGGAGCTGTCTTTTAGAGACTGAGAGTGGGATTGGGGCTGTATAGGAAAAGCAGCCCAGGTGATCAGCAGGTAGTAGCAGTCCGATAATCAGCCTAACAGGTGTTAGCCCAAATCTGAGCAGAACTAATTTTGTCAACTACTCAACACTGCATCTGGCAAGGCATGGGAGATAAAGACAGGAACTGAAACTCCAGAGAAAGTTGGTGACTTGCCCAAGGTGACACAGCTTTTAAGTGGCAGAGATGAGGCTAGGACTAGCACGTGGTCTAAGGATTCTTTCTACTATTCTTACGTTGCGTTTAAGAATAAGGGGTGGTGAGGACAAGTGGGTATGGAAAAACTTCCCAGCCAGCTTGAATCTGTAGATGAAAGAAATGGCTTTTTCTTGTTGAAAAACAGGAATGTCTGTGCTGCTTATGCCAATTTTTTTCAGGGCTGAGAACTGGTGATTGAAGATGCAGAAGTCCAACTTTGCATAAGAAATCTGTCTGCTCTGTGTTGGTAAAGAAATACCCAGTGGCCCTTTAATTCCCACAGGCTAGGTTGGTAATAAAATGGTACAATGCATTCCCTTCCCTTCCTTCCAGCCTAACACCTGCTAGCCAGCTATTCTGAGCATGTATTTCACCTTTGGAGAGTGCACCTCATAAACAGACAGTAAAGGATGAAGGTGGCGAGAAGAGCAGCTAGATTAATCACAGGCTTCAAGAAGCAAACCTAAGCCAAGTGTCCCCAAATCCCTTTCAGGAAAGGCAAAAGGTACTTGCCCCCAAAACAGATCCATCACACTGAGGTCTTAGGCAACATTACTTTTTATAAAAAACTTTCTTTTCTAATCACAGAGATTGCCACAAATTGAGGCAAGAAACAGGGAAAATTGTGAAAGGGGGTTGTTAGGGCTTATTTGCTACCTGAGTGGAGGCTTTAACTGGAATGAGGAAAGAATTCCTGGGCAGGGAAGAGAAATGAGTTTGGTTTTGCTCCATGTTTTCTCAGTGTGGTCTTCTTACATCTCTCACTGCCTGAACTTAATCACATATCCATTTCATTTCAGTTCTGAGTCATATTCCACTCCACAGGCTTCCCTGTCCCTCTCCAATGTTCTGGTCCTTATAGTCAAGACCAGCCCTACATGTGGGTAAAATAGGAACCTATTTGAGTGGTGCTGGAAGGATGCCCATGCTTCCAAAATATCTCTTATTCCTGGTGTCATTCTGCTTAAAATCCATCATTAGTAATTAATTCCTTTGAGTTATGTATTGCACTCTTTTTTAAGAGACAAATACCCATCACTATCATCTTAGTGTGAAATCATTTGTCAAATTGATTTCTTCTTTGACATAAAGGACCTGGCACACCATGAGATTCCTAGATGTCTAGACAGAAGACAAAGGGATAGAGGGAGATGGGAAGAAAGGGAAGGACTAGGAGGGTACAAAGTGAACAGGATATGAAAAGAACTATGTTTCCTAGAAACACCAATGATTAACCGTCCCGATTTGCCAATTTGACAGAAGTGTACTCCTCAACACACTCTGTCCTTGCTCTGTCCTTCTGGAAGTAAAGCTGAGTTGGGAGGCATTGTGAGATGAACTACTTAGAGCCCTTTCATACCTCTCTCAGGCCAGTCATTCTGTCTCTGCTTTAGTTAGTGCCTGAAAAGGACAAAAACATTTATTCCTTCATCTCCAGAAAGACCCTCAGCCCCTGAGCCAGTGAGCTTAGTAGAGAGAAAAGTATTTCTGAGGCCAAAGTCATGAGCTCAGTTTTCATATGGGCCAGTGGAGCTTGCATAGCCATTACCCAGGCAATGTGCTCCACAGGGACCTGGGAGAGACAGTATGTCTGGATTTGCTCAAACCCATCCCCAAATGGTCCAAAGTGGGCCACTGGCATCATCTTCCTAGACAAGGAGAGTCTATTCCAAAAGGACACCTTTGATAGTAGAATTCCATCTGGGTGAATATATAGCTTTCCACCCCCACCCCTCATCCGGGACTCACACATAAATAACGTCATTCTGATCTTACTCCATTTAGCAACCTATCATTGCTTTTAAAAAAAGCCAGTAAGTTGGTTACAATCAGAATGGACCCCTTCTCCCCCATCAAAACAACAAAAACAACAAAAACTAAACAAAAAACCAAAAAACCTCGTTGAAGGAACGTTGAAAGTAATCAAGATCTGCTGAGCTTGGCAGTTTCCAATAGTTTTCATCTAGCAAGGTGTCCAAGTGAAGTGGATTGCCAATAGTGCAGGAAAACTCATCCCACAGAAGTACACTGAAATTCTAAATGTCACCAGTATGGTTCCATAGTCTTCTACCAATGATTGAAAATACAGCCTATATTTTTTTCTTTTGCCCAGGTAGGCAGCATTCCAACATCCCCTAGTCTCTAACCTCATTTTTCCATGCAATAATCCATCAGTAGTGCTACCGATGAAACAAACACCCCACCCTACCCCCAATGACTAGTAGTGTCAACATTTGTCTCAACAATGGATAGTATCTCTGAAGAAATTCCCTCCGGATGGGAGATCTAACAAGACCAGATCTAAAGTTGTTGCCTCTGTCCTCTGCTTAGGTCAGGCCGACTGAGAGTTCAATTTGTTGCCATAGGTAGAAGTTTCTCAAGCTGGCTACAGAGCTGGAATTGAGGACATATTTATAACTAGAAGCAAATAACAAGCCTAAAGGAATTTGTTTGCTACCTGTCACAAACCAGGCCAGGCTTCCTGAGTTAACTCTGCAGTTTCTGTAAGGTTGTAAATACCATTTTCCTTCCCCTTTTAAAGTATGGGCTCTTAAGAGACTTTGCCAATGTTCAAAATGTCTCTTTATGAAGATGAGAATTTGCCATTGGTGGGAAAAACTTATGTTGAATACTTGATAATTGAGTACACTCAATACTTAAGCTCTGACCCTGTCCAAGGCATTGTAGAGCTACAGGGAGATAAAGGACATTGTCTCTTCCTATTCAGCAGCTATGTAGATTTTTCACACTTGAAATAACATTGTTTCTACAAACCCTTCCAAAGTGTTTCTCTACTTGAGTTGGGGAAAATTTGACCAGGTTAAACTAACATTAAGTCACAGACACTGGCAGACATTAAAAAGCAACTCAACCCAGTACAAGCTCTAAAAGGCTGTCACTGGGAACCATATCATTAGAAAGCAACCTTGCCTCTATAGATGACTTGTTTTAGGGGGATTTCAGTTTACCAAGTTTTTTTCCTAAGGAAAAATAAGTATGAAAATGAGTATGATAGCAGAAGGCATCCTAACAACAGGGATAAGACAGATTTCCACATGGCCCCATCAGGTCTGGCTTGGTTTGTGACAGGTAGTGAATTACTTTAGGTTTTTTGTTTGTTTCTAGCTACAAATGTGCCATCAGTTATAGGTAATGGGCTTATTCCTAAACTAGGACACTTGATGGGACTGGTCCTCATGGTCCTAAGAAAAAAATAATGTCACTTTTAGAGGACCAGAGAGAGTCTAGGGTTTTGCTGCAACCACTCAAGAATGACCTGGTAAGAAGCCTTTCCAAGGCACTATTCTTGGAAGATACCATATTATTTAGTGCAGGGAACTTGACACAGTTGTTGAATTCCATATACAGGAGAATTTGAAGCCAACTGAATTAGGTTCGGAAAACAGAACTCAGGAATAAACTGAGTGGGCTTGATTAGCCCATAAAAGAGAAGGTCAGGGGAAGGCAATAAATGTTTCCTGGAGTTGAAAGGGGAAAAGGAAGCAATTGAGGTCAGGGTAAGTCGATTACCTCATATTGGCCAAGGAGAATGGTCTTCGGATTCTAAAAAAGACAGATCCAAGACTACTGATGTAATATTAAAGCCCTGGATAGATAAGGAGATAAAGAACAATACCTAAGCATTCTAAATGTATTCAAATCTCTTTCTCTGCCCCAGTGAATTTCAGGGGGAGAGAGGGAGTGAGCACTTGGAAAGGAAGTGGTAACTTAAAGAAGCAGCATCAGTTTTATGTGATCCCTCTGCTTAACATAAGGGGAAAATACTTTACAGGCTGGTTTGCAAAAATATCATTCGCTATTTAGTCAAGGTTGCCAAGAAAACTGTTGGAATTTTAGTGATCAGTTCAGCAGCTTGGGTTGAATACAGAATACTGGCTCTGAAGGAATTCCCATATCAGCTCCAGTGCCAAAAAGCATCTCACTTTAATATTGAGTCTCAGAGAAATCCCAATGGTAAGCTGTTGAGATGGCACCTCACCACAAAGGCTCCAGAAAGAGAAGGTGCCCCAGATAAAACCCAATTAAAGCATCTTTTGAAGGAACACACAGAGTATCTTAGAGCTTGTTTTTCTCTGTTAATTCCAGACATACGACATGGAGCACACTTTCTACAGCAATGGAGAGAAGAAAAAGATTTACATGGAAATTGATCCTGTGACCAGAACTGAAATATTCAGAAGTGGAAATGGCACTGATGAAACATTGGAAATACATGACTTTAAAAATGTAAGTTGGATATTCCACTTCCCAAAGGTTCCTACTTAAAATGTTAGAACATTTTAGTCAAGTTAAAAATAGCCTTTAGCCTCCACTTAATTTGTAAGACAAAGCTTTCCTTTGAATTCAGATTTTGCCTTCCTGGGGCCTTAAAAGATCAGGGAACTTATTAACTTTGGCTATTTCAGGAAGTTGTTTTTTTTTTTTCTGTCTGTTTATAGGGTTACACTGGCATCTACTTTGTAGGTCTTCAAAAATGCTTCATCAAAACTCAGATTAAAGTGATTCCTGAATTTTCTGAACCAGAGGAGGAAATAGATGAGGTATGTAAGAATATTAATAGTGGTAGGCAAAGCCATAGTTTATTAGGTGCTAACTATGTGCCAGATAGTATACTAAATGCTTTACTCTCATTTGATTCTCACAATGACCCTATAAGTAGGTGCTATCATTATCCTCGTTTTCCCATGAGGAAACTGGGTTCAGAACCAAAAAGTGACTTGTCCAAGGTCACACAGTGAGGAGCAGATTGGGATCTTGAACTCAGGCCTTTCCAAAAACTAAAGTTTGTGCTGTTAGGTGCAATACTATACTTTTATAACTGGCTAGCCATTAACATTATGTACATTTGCTTCCAAACCATTTACTTCCATTTGCTTCTAGTTAAGAGGGCTAAATTGGAGGAACAAAAATAATCCTGCTTAAAGATAAATTCTTAAAAAACAAAAGTCCCAAGGCCACCTGAGATCCTTGCCACTTTTATCACACTGTGGCATTCACTTATTTTAAAAATTTCAGTTCATTCACCTTACCATTGTATGCTGGGCTGCTAATGAATAATCTGCATTTAACCTTACTTGGAAAAGCAAAAGCAAAGAAGATGAGAACTACAGTCTAATACAAATTCCCTGAAAACATACTGCCAGAACAGGGTAAGGTACCCTAAGATACTGGTGCAATCACTAAATGGCCCCCAAAAGCCTAGTGGGAGATGGAGGATTATGGCCTAATAAACAGCCATCCCTAAAGCCCTTCAAGCTCTTAATGTTTCCGTGGTATTCTGCCTGTAACTACAGTGTGTTGCTATCAGTGAAGCAATAGGGTGAACCTTAGCTAAGGCCATCTTGTGACAGCACATTCCCACTGTAGCCAGGAAGAAACAAATACTTGTTTGGTTTGTTTGGTCTTGTTTTGGTGTTTAACTGGTAAATCTAAAATGAAATTATGGCAATGGCACAGTGGCCTCTCTATACACTGTAAAGACCTCTTCCTTCTCTCTCTCCCCCACTCTTTTTCACTATTTTCCTACATAGTTCTTTCCATTTTAATTCTCAGCTACCCATTTACCTTTTGTTTTTGCTTTTCTTATTTTGGGAGTGGGGGTGAGGTGGGATCAGGAGCACTTTATCCTTTCCTTTACCCAAGTCTCAGAATTATCACTGGCTCCCCCAGACATGCCACTGGTCTCCTTATGGCCAGAAAACTTACAGACCCTTGTTCCTAGAATTTCCAAGAAAAAGAAGAAGCTTTCCCAAAGATGATACTCTGCCCTTAAGGCCTATGGTAGTGAAAATTTTGGAGATTTTTTTTTTAAATAAACAAATTCCATTGGGGAGGGTATGTGCTATGGTGAGTGCTGTGAATCGTGTAAGATTGATGAATCACAGTCCTGTACCCCTGAAACAAATAATACATTATATGTTAGTATAAATAAATAAACAAATAAATAAATAAAAAATGAGCATAAATTCAGTGCATCTGAGGAACGGAACAACTTCCAGGATATGAGGAATTACTGCAGGAGAAAGGGTAAGATGAAAGGAGAATCAATAGGATAAAAAGGCACTATATGCTGCTTTTTACAGAAAATAGTATAAACATTTGAGTAGGGCCAGCCAACAATAAATCCCTAAAGTAAAACAAGATAAATTTTTCTGAAAAAGATAAAGACAAAAGCCCATAATGTCTCATTTTGCTCCTAATTTAATCTTTAATTAATTTTGCCACATCTTTTAAATAATATAAGTATCTCATGATAGTGAGATTACTTTATCTTCAAGAAAATCCAGATATATATATTATATATATTTAATATATACATATTATATATATACATATTATACATATTATATATATATATATATTCAGGCTTAAGACTTTTTTATGAAATAAGTTTGCAGTTCTGGATGACAAAACCCCTTTTATTCTGTACTTTTCACCACTGTATCTATGGTTTGCACATGCTAAACATGTAGAGCAGTGATATAAATAGCCCTGATTTTGCTAACAAAGCTAGTCAGCATACCAACCTCATTTTTTTCTACAGTCCCTTTCAATGCATCCCAAGGTCTTTACAGACTCAAGGGCAAGAGAGCTAAGACTTGAGAGTTTTAAATGACTAGGGGAAAATTTTACAAAGCCATATTTCAAAGAACAAATAAAAACACTGAAATCATAAAGCTAGAAAGACACTAAAAAGAAAAGTAAAAGCCTTATTAAGAGTAGGGGGAAATGTCCAGGCCCAAAAGACAAGTGAGTAAGAAGTAGGTATACAAGATAACTACTGCCAGTACGAGAAACCACAGAGTAGGCAGTGTTCTCGATAACATAAGAAAAAAACACTGTGAGACAAACTGTAAATATCTAGAGTGAAAGAAGTAAAATAGTGGTAAGGCCAGTGAAGTCACAAGCTGGAGACTTGACTTTAAGACAAAAAAGACATCTTTTGTACTACAGCTAGCCACCATTAACAGGTAAATCTTGTAAAACCCCAATATTAGATTTGGTTGCTATTTAATTGATCTCACCAGTTTGAATTATAAGAGTTTTTTGAGCTTGAGATCAAATCCTGTTTGCAATCTTAGTTGCAAGCCTAAAACATGGCAGGCACTCACAACATCCATTTAAAAGAGCAAAAACAAATGTAAATCACTCAGGGTTCCAGAAGCCCAATTAAAACATACACGGCCCAGTGGGAGGCCTGGAAAATGATGGATAGCCTTCCTAGCTGAGTGAAATGGTAGCAGAGAAAACTCCTGTTACAGTAAGCAGCCTTACCGTTAGACCCCAGAGAGGGATCAGCTGTTGACTCTCCCAAGGGCACCTACTGTATGCACAAAACAGAGCTACTTCACTGGCAGCCCTGGGAGTAGAACTGTTATTCAGACTCAAAAGAGAGTGTTTTCCAGTATCCCATAATGTCTCACTCATTTTATTAATTTCTCTGCCTATCCCTACCTTGAACTTACTTCTCTCAGAATGAAGAAATTACCACAACTTTTTTTGAACAGTCTGTGATTTGGGTCCCAGCAGAAAAACCTATCGAAAACCGAGACTTTCTGAAAAATTCCAAAATTCTGAAAATTTGTGATAATGTGACCATGTACTGGATCAATCCCACTCTAATAGCAGGTATGCCTTCTTCTCCTCCTTTTTTCTCCTCCTCTTTCTAAAGTCAATGAGAAGTTAATATTCCCATCATTTAGAGACTACGTTTCTAAGAAAAGAATGATCAGCTTATATCTTGTTAGATGAAACTGTGTATGCTGACTGCCAAAGGAGGAAAGAATTTTTCACAGCCAAGTTATATATCAGATAAATTAATGCTGACAAGCTTTTAAATATCTCAGCAAAGGTAATGCCACCCTAATGTGACTAGTGATAGCAAAAATCTAATCTTTCTTTGCACATCTATATTCATTGTAGTCAGGATACCAAACTATTCCTCAAACCACTACATACCCAACCCAAGAACAGAGGAGAGAAGAGCCAAAACAATGTCCTGTTGTCTCAAGAATGATTCTGTGTGCGGGTGCCTGGGTGACTCAGTGGGTTAAAGCCTCTGCCTTCGGCTCAGGTCATGATCTCAGGGTCCTGGGATCGAGGCCCGCATCGGGCTCTCTGCTCAGCAGGGAGCCTGCTTCCTCCTCTCCCTGTCTCTCTGCCTGCCTCTCAGCCTACTTGTGATCTCTCTCTCTCTCTGTCAAATAAATAAATAAATAATCTAAAAAAAAAAAGAATGATTGTTTGTGTCAAATGGCAGCATTCCCCCCGAGAAGATAGGATGGTCACTATGATACAGATCTCTTTGTGGCTGTTTTAGGAATCACTATAAAAGTAATTGAGAGCTGCGGCTCCAGAGTAGAAGAGTCCAGCTCTCAACTTCCAGTCAGCTCATAAAGAAGGCAAAGTCCTCCAGATGTCTAATTTTGCCCAGCTAACAGAGAGTCTGGCCTTCCTCATTCTAGACAGTCTACATTACTGTATTAACCAAGAGAAGCCACACTAACCAATGCAGGCATCTACTGGTACTCTTTGGCACCTTAAAAAAAAAAGGCGACTAAATATGATATTCTGGACTAGATGCTAGAACTTCTGCTTCAGCATTCTTTTTCTAAAACACATTAGTAGAAATAATGATAAAATCTGAATAAAGTTTGTAGTTCACTTAGTAGTATTGTACCAATGTTAATTTCTTGGTTTTCATAATTGTACTGTGGTTATGTGAGATGCTAATATTAGGGGAAAGTACATAAAGGGTATATAGGACCTCTGTACTACCTTGGCGACTCTTCTGTAAATATGAGATTATTTCTAAATAGAAAGGTTTTGTTTTGTTTTGTTTTGTTTTGTTTTAATTTAAGACAGGAAAGATAGGGGAAAAGGGAGGAAGACAGAGGGCACCAAATCAAATCCAGCGACCAAAAAATATTTACTGAGCACCTACGATAGGTAAAATCATTGTGGGAGACACCTAAGTGCCCTGTCCTCATTTTTTAAAGATTTTATTTATTTATTTATTTAAGAGAGTGAGCGAGAGAGAGAGCCTGTGAGCAGCAGGGAGGGGCAGCGGGAAAGAGAATCCCAAGCAGACTCCACACCCAGCATTGAGTCCCACATGGGGCTTGATCCCAAGATGCTGAGATCATGATCCCAGCCAGAACCAAGAGTCTGACGCCCAGCTGAGTTACTCAGGCGCCCCCCACCCCAGTGTCCTCATTTTTAAAATTAGGATGCTAGTAAGGCAAAGCAGTAAGTGTTTAATGCCAAATGAGCAAAGAAGAGGTCTGTGTACGTTGGAATAGTCAGATTTGTTTTGGGAAATCTCTTTAAAATTGTAGCTGTAGGAGTTTGGAAAAGTGGTTCGTGCTTACCTAAATGATGGCAGTGAGAAGACAAAATGAAATTCTCTATTCCCAACACCATAACCCCAAGCACTTCTTTCAGGAACCATTTGCAAAGCAAGTGAATCACAATTTTGTGTTTATTACCTTAGTTTCAGAGTTACAAGACTTTGAGGAGGATGGTGAAGATCTTCACTTTCCTACGAATGAAAAAAAAGGCATTCAACAAAATGAGCAGTGGGTGGTTCCTCAAGTGAAGGTGGAAAAGACCCGACATGCCAGACAAGCAAGTGAGGAAGAACTTCCAATAAATGACTATGTGAGTTACATTCATGTTACTCTTGTTAGAGGGATAGCAAAGAGCCCCCCAAAAACTCACTACCCCTTAGGGGTAGAGAATGGTCATTGTCTTAACAAAAAATATTTAAGAAACTTGGAATCCCTAAGAAACTCATTCATAATCAATCTTGATTAATCTTGATCAGACTAAGGAATTTAACTTCTCACCAGTCCCCAACTCACGTAGTCTTGTAGTCCTTCCCTGCTTGATGGGCCTCTTCTTGGTGAACCTTCCCCTCCAACCCCGGTTTATTCTTCTTTCAGACTGAAAATGGAATAGAATTTGACCCCATGCTGGATGAGAGAGGTTATTGTTGTATTTACTGCCGTCGAGGCAACCGCTACTGCCGCCGCGTCTGTGAACCCTTACTAGGTTACTACCCATATCCATACTGCTATCAAGGAGGGCGGGTTATCTGTCGTGTCATCATGCCTTGCAACTGGTGGGTGGCCCGCATGCTGGGGAGGGTCTAATGGCAAGTTTGAGCTCAAGTGCTTAAACTTCTAGCAGCCAACATATAATAAATGCATGCTATTCAATGAATTTCTGCCTATGAGACACTTGGCTCCTAGTAGCCAGCACTCCAGAATTACTTGTAGGTAATTCCTCTCTTCATGTTCTAATAAACTTCTACATCATCAATGGCCTGATTGCTGCTGAACACACTGGGTAAGTGTTTGCTAAGAGTGTTTCCTGCAACTGAAATGGAGCAGATCTCTCTAACATGGATGACAATGATGGAAACTTGCATCGTATCAGGTTTGGGGAAGGGGAAAGGGCAAAGCATAAGGATTCTCAAATACCATAGTTTACTATGCTGTATTGAGAAAGTGGAAATGAGGGGCTGATGATAAAATGTCTCCAGAAATGATTTATAAAAACTTGTCCTTTCGTGTGGAACCCCAATGTTTAATTATCTGAGAGACATATTGCAGTCTTGCTCAAGCATCTGTTACCAGCACTAAGATACTCCGAGTGCTCAGACTCAGCAAAGGAGAAAGCTAACCTAGCAAAAAGGGTCCCAGGCTCTCCTCCTGTAAACAGGAACTCAACTTTGGACAAATTCAATGCTTTATAAACTCCAGGTCTGGCTTCTCTTCAGATCAGTGTCTGGTTACATAACTTTCCAAGGCAATTGTCTGGAAAGGGAGATCCATAAATATCATTCACAAAAACAGACATCATAGGAAATCACCAAGCTGAGGAATCAAATGGGATTTTTTTCCCCTCCAAAACCACAAGGAACTAGCAGTATGTCACTTTCTTAAAGGAAAGGTAAGGCCTAGTTTCCGATCCCCCAATACTTCACTTGGAAAAGAGAAAAGGGGCAAAGGAGAAAGAAAAAGCAGTGGTTAGAGTGTAATGTTAATCTTGATGTCCCAGCCAATTTTAGTTTCAAAATTTCTGTCTACCAGTCTGTCACACCTTCTAGTATCATTTCACTCTAGCCCCTTCTTGCTCAACTTTAAGGTTAATGTGTCATGAGAATATCTGTCTGGTACTTTCCATCAGAAAAGCATTTTCAAAGAGTAAAATCTTTACCAAGATGCCTGTGGGCCAGGAGTCATTTCCCCCTTTTTAATAGTTGAGGAAGCAAATAGAAACAGATTTGCCCAAGGCTGAGTTAAAATTAGCCAGTCATTAATTGATAATTAGCACACATGTCATACTTGAATTACCGATTTTCACAGAATGAGCAATTTCACATATCTAACAATGTAGCATCAATGAAGATATTTTCTTTTTTATTAATGATTTAGAAGATGTCTGAGAATTTTGGAATACTTCGATTATCATAATAAGCATTAATTTATAGCTGAAATATAAAAATGCAAAAAAATGAGGTCAATTTGAGGTTTGCAGACTTTATTACGCTCTCTATCATTGTTTTTAAATAAACTATTCATTTTTAACAATGGTTTTTAAGATCAGGCAATAATTTTAAATTCCTAAGACATGCAATTTTATGCAATCTACATTGCACTATATATACTATGCTCTGTGGGGTACAAATGAAGTAGAAGGTATGTTCCCTATTTCCAAAGAAAAATAAGACATTCAAAATATATGAGCCAAAGTACAGAAATTTAACCATAACTTAACTACAATTGTATAGGGCATACAATATACGTGTGCATAAACACCCAGGCAGATGCACACACACACACACACACATGGTATAGAAAGTTTCATGTTGGGTGCCTGGGTGGCTTAGTGGGTTAAAGCCTTTGCCTTCGGCTCAGGTCACGATCTCAGCATCCTGGGATCGAGGCCCGCATGGGGCTCTCTGCTCAGCAGGGAGCCTGCTTCCTCTTCTCTCTCTCTCTGTCTGCCTCTCTGCCTACTTGTGATTTCTCTCTCTGTGTCAAATAAATAAATAAAATCTTTAAAAAAAAAAGAAAGTTCCATGTCACGTTTTAAGGCTAAGAGTTCCTCTTCACATTATTTTAATTCAGGAAGCATTTCTGTGTCAAATGAGATACCTCAACCTGCATGTAGTTTCACATTGGGAAAATGTGATCCCCTTAATGAGGCAGACCATGAGTTCAAAAGAAAATACAAGGGACATCCTCAAAGAATCATTCAGATCATCTCATGTTTAGAAAGAAACAAGCCAAAATAACAAACAAAACTGAGCACATTAGTCTGTCATCTCATATAGGCCCAGGTCAGGCTGAAAGAGAGGAAGTGCAGTATCTATCTCCCGTCATAGATTTTTGCCCCTCACTTGAGTTCTGTGCAAACTCCTTTTATCAGGTCTTTTACTGCTCTCAGAACCCCACTGAAGCTCTACCTCTTGTCCTTTTACCAACCCTTCCTAAGCCCAGCCTCCCCAGGACAAGAAGTGACACCAATGTAAGTCTGACCTCCCAAGCCAGAGACCTTGCAGTAATTCTAGTGTTCCCTATCCTCCACTCCAGGCTCTCACCAAATCCTGCCAGTGTGTCCTCCTAAACCACCCCTCACTTATACTTATGGTCTAAGCCACAGCTGTCACAACCTCCTCCCTAATGAAGTCCCCAAGCTGTAGGCTGAAACTAGAACAAATGCTTTTAAATAGAGTTAGCTTTTCACTTAAAGATTTTATGAATACCATTTCCCTTCCTGAAAGTCTATAATAGCTCCTTACTACATTAAAGATTAGGCCTAACTTGCATTCAAATAGTCCTTCTTCAAACCACCCTTAGCACCACCTCATATCATTTTCTTCTCCCACTACACTACACACTCCTTTGCTTATCTCAGTCACATTAGCTTCATGCTCTATTTGTGCAGTCATCGCATCTCATTTACAGAGTTTTCTCTCACTAATTTGAGGAAATTGTAAAAACCCACGTTTTTCTTACCTAACATGAAACCTAAATCCTTTCTGCTTCATTCTATGCCTGTGTAAGTTAATATATTACTCAATGCACATATCATTTACATAGGAGTTTAACTTGCAAATTCTAGAAGAGGGCCCATACTCACCCCTGTTTCATTCTGTCTGGAACCTAGCACAGTATCAAAAGCACATAAGTGGTCTTCCAAATACTTTCAATTTGTTTTTTAATTTAAATCCAATTAATTAACATATAGTATATGTATTTCTGGGGTACAGGTCTGTGATTCATCAGTCTTATATAGTACGCAGTGCTCTTTACAACACATATCCTCCCCAATGTCCACCATCCAGTTACCCCATCCTCTACCCCCCTCCCCTCCAGCACCCCTCAGTTTGTTTTCTAAGATTAAGAGTCTCTTATACTTTGTCTCCCTCTCTGGTTTCATCTTGTTTCTTTGGGCTTTTGGTTTTTTGGGTTTTTTTGTTTGTTTGTTTGTTTGTTTGTCTGTCTTCCAGGTTTTTTTGTTGCAAAGAATGAGAAAGAAGAGAGGGAAGAAGGTCAAAGAAAAACAGGAGGTTTTAAAAGAGCACAGCTATGAGGCTCTTCAGAATATTAATACAAAAAGTTAGCCTTGAGTTCTAGTGAAATTTGGGACGAAAGTTTCTATCTTACTTAAATCTATTTTTGTATTCCTTACCTTTTGACACAGTCCATTTTTGCAAGTATGAAGAATTCTCCTAATACCAGAATGATCAAAAGTATCAATGATTGCCCACAGCTCGATTATCTATTTCCGTTATAATGCAGGATTTTTGCATTTTCTTCTCAATTTTCAATGATTCCATGTATAAAAAAGAAAAAAAGGCAAAAAAGCACACCTGCCGTGAAATCACAAGAAATATCATATTACCTTTCAGATTCTTTGGGGATCTAAATTCCAATCAAGAAAAGTCAGGTGAAGCAAAGCCATCCATTGCTCCCACTCAGCATAAGGGCACTATGCATTAGTGTGCTCAGCGCCTTCCCGCACACCTAAAATGGCTCTTTGGCAGGACTAGGGGCAAAGGAAATCTATTTTGAGTCTTTATATATAAGGCTCACTGTCTGGCTGAGTCCAAAACTGTCACTTTGGCTCCTAAAGTCTAACGCTGAAAGCTTACTGAGATAAATATGGACCTTCTCATTCAGGCTGTCAGGAAATGCGTGGATCTATTTTATTTATACCCTTAAAAAATGATTTCATTTTGGCTTTCCTTTTTTGAAGAAGTTTCATTCTGGGGCTTAATTTTGCTGACAACATGCTGTTCCCTAACAAGAAAGAAAAGTGGCTCCATATTAAAAACCAGGTATTATTGTACACACAAAAAAATATCGTCTGTGGCTCATTCCAAAGTTCTGCTCCTAAGTCTCCTCTAGTGCCTTTAATTAAGTCCCATGAAAGCTACTTACCCAAGGACTGCATTGATCATTTATTTAGATTAATAGGCAACTCTGGCGTTGCATAGTCTAATGAGTGAAGAGTCACTTGTATGCTTACTGCTTTGATATTTGAGTTCCATTTGCCTATCTTTTCTTCCATTCACTTATTTGACACTCAGACCTATTGTCCTTGCTAAAAGGGCTCAGAAAGAGGCAGATTGAACAAAGGGAAATAGACTAAGCCATCATAAATCCTTCAACCAAAACAAACAAACAAATAAAAACCAGCAATTCCACAGTGCTGAAATGATCTTAGCCTAACAAGTGATATGAATATACTGTCTATATTTATCCTTGCCTGCTGATGCTATCATTGCCATTCTGAATTTTCCACTGACAGCAGTATTTCTGCTGGTCTTACAGAGATTTTGGCTACTAAAACACAATTCAGGCCCATACCCATATCAATCATTAGTGAGCCAAGAACAAGAAATTTGCCAAAGGTAAGAGATCTAGGATACAAGCCCTAGCTATGGTTGAGTTGCTCAAGTAGAAAGCAAGAAAGCAACAATGTGACTAGCTACAGATAGAACAGAGGGATTAGAGCTCGTTTGTTCTACAAAGGGGTCCATATGGCATGCCAGTTCTCAAATTAACTGTGTCCACTAAAATCCATTCCTTGTGGTGGGGGTTGCCACTTCACAGCCATATTTCTCTGGCCATGTGTATCTCTCTGGTGAACCACTGTGATGAAAATTCCCCATGTTCCCAATAATAGCTTTTGATGTTTTGGTTATGCTAAATCATATCATGTTTAAATTAGATTGGTTTGTGGTTGACATTTTACATTTCCTGTTCCTCCAAACTACTTCTCTCTTTGAGAGTGTCTTTTTACAATGCATGTCAATCTAGGGTAATAGTTTCACTAACATGATCTACAAGATATGAAGAACCCAACATTCTATTCTGCTAGACACTGTGGCATGTCAGGAAGAAAATAAGTTATTCTCTTTATCTTCTAGTCATTTACAATACATTTGGCACCATAAGGTCTATACCTTCTAAACAGTTAAGAAAGTAGGAGAGAACTTTTCAGAAGAATTCAAAAAGGAGAGCAAGAATTCTACATATGCTCTCAGAGAACTTCTCTCTTTCAAAAGCCAACAGTGTTGATTTTCTCAGGATCAGCCTACCAATTTTGCTGAGAGATACCACAAATCCCTGATTTCCCAAAGATATTTGTTTTCTGTCTCCTTAAGATCAAGTTCAGTGGCATATAACAGAAAATCCCACAGTGATGTGACTTAAACAAAGTAGAAGTGGGCAGTCCAGGCAGTCCAGTCAATTGACACTTAACACCTATCTTTCTGCTCCACCATCCTCAGTATGCTGTTTCCATTGTCAAGGTCATTTCATGATCTGAGCTAAAGAATTGGATTCTAGCCATCATGTTCATATTCCACACTGACATCACAAAGAAACTGGGCACGATAAAAGGCCACCCTCTATCTTTTAGGGAGACTACATCTTACATGTTATAAGCCGGAACTTAGCCACATGGCCAAATGTAGCTTCAAAGGAGATTGTTTAATAGTCTTTGATCTGGGTACATTACACACCAAATGAAACCATGATTCTGTCTGAGAAAGAAAGAGAGAAGTTATGCTGGGGGAGGCAACTGCCAATGCTGGCCACACCCAGTTATTTGATATAAGACCTAAAATCTCTATTATTAAAGTCATCCCTTTTGTATTCAGTTGCTGTCTTTCACAATCTCTGAATGCAAATATACTACCTGAAAAGTGGTAAAATGTTAACAAATTAAGACCCATTTTTATATGATCACACACCAGTTTATGAGATTGACTTTTTTCTCTGAACAAGGTGACCATAAGTAAAGAAAATAAAAAACAGTAATGGGGAAACAAATAAAGGATACGTTAAGGGAAAGTATCCACAGAACTCTTGAAGTCAAGACACTACAGGTTGAAAGGCTGAGGGTAGGAAAAGCCAAAACCAATTTTGCTTACTTCACAATTTTGCTGAGGACTAACCCCGCATGTCTAGGTTGATACAATGGTATGAAATTGCTGTAGTCTGCAGATCATGCCCAAAAATAGTGTGTCACAAAGCAAATAATTCCATTAACTACTCTCTTTTGTAAGGCTTTTTTTCATTTTTTTGAAGATTTTATTTATTTATTTGACAGAGAGATAGATAGAACAAGTAGGCAGAGCAGCAGACAGAGGGAGAGGGAAACGCAGGCTCTCTGCTGAGCAGGGAGCCTGGTGCAGGGCTCCATCCCAGGACCCTGGGATCATGACCTGAGCCGAAGGCAGACGCTTCACCGACTGAGCTACCCAGGTGCCCCTTGTTTTTCATTTTTATCAGCAAAGTGGAGAGGTGGTTCTAAAAGATTTAGAACAGGTTGGAAAAAAGAAGAAAAACTTTCAAAAACTATAGCTCTTATATTGGAATCAAAGTAGAGCACCATTTGAAGAAAAGTATGGGGACAGTTTTTTCTTTTCAAAAACCATTATGAGTTTTTGGAGTAAGACCTTTACAAAATGAATATTATTCATCAAAGATGTTTTGTTTTGACAGACTTAAGCTGGCTAGAAAAGTTCATCTTCTACATTATGGGGAATCAAAATGTGTCTAGTAGAGCAAATTTCACAACACATCATACACAGAGCATATGTGAGAATCTAAGGCCAGAAAAAACAAGTTTTATTTTACTGTCACCCAGGGAAATTTCCCTTTTCTTTCAAGTAACCAATAATCCACACTTATTTTTCTAAATCTTCATTTTTTGCACTATCAATGGATCCCATCCATCATCCTTATGAATATGGCTTTGGAGATATAAAAGGCTGTAACCAATTTATAGACCAATCCCAGGAGTATAAACCTTTATAGTCAGAGAAACTTGGATGTGTATTTAGGCCACCAGAGAAAAAATTTAAAAAAAATTATTAGTATGAAACTTATTTACAGAAAACACTGAGAAATGTTTTCATCTGAGAGTGTTGCTACCATACTCTCAAGATATTATGACTTTGAGGGATTGGGAGAAAGGGAAGAATAGTTTATCTGTTTTAGCTTTTCATCACAGCCCTCAAATGTGTACCTTTCCAGTTTCTGTTTAGATAATAATTAAATGGTCTATAGGAGCTGAGAAAAAAACACCTTGAAACATACAAAATTGAAATTTTCTTTCATCAAGCATTCAGGTTATTTCCCTCCAGGTGTTTAATTTCACATGCCAAAGCATGTTGTTTTAAAACTGGAATGATTCAACATCTCATAACTTTTCCTACATATTTCTCTACATTTCACGCCTTATTCAAAAGTACTCAATGGGAATACATGTTACTCACAAAAGAAGGGCTATTTTTCACTTTATAGAGTAGGAACTCTAGAAGACCATATTTTTCGGATATAAAATTTATAGAATTAAAAGTTTTATTCTGTGTCATCTTTGAAAAATGAGCAATCCTACTCTGAAGGTCACATTCCTACCCCACACAGAAATGGCGCTTGTCTCCTATTATCCAACCCCCAGGAAAAGATTTCTATACTAAAATAGAGAAAAGACCTTCTCAGACTTCTTTGTTATACAAAGCCTAAGATCAATAGACTTACTGTGCTCCCTACTGGCAAAATTGAGAGCTACAGCCAGCATCAAAAATTTATTTGACAAAAGCCTTACAGAACTAGGAATTTTAAATTTGTTTATGATGCCCAGAAACAGGATATCTTGCCATTTGAGGTCAAAAATTACCAAAAAAATTATTATTCATAATAATAATTATTCATTAGCCTGAGAGCAGAAGTAAAGTGAAGTCAGAGCACCTCCTGGTCAAGCTGAATATGGATTCATATACTAGTGTCATTTCATATTATTGTCAGTGTTACTAGCTATTCATTGGGTTCTGATCAAACCATATCTAAACATAGCCTGATCCAGCGGTTCTCAAACTTTAGTCTGCCTCAGAAGCTCCTGGGGTACCTATTTAAAAATGTAGAGCCTTAGATCCAAGGCCCAGAAAATCTGATTCTGCTGGTTTGGGATGAAACTCTGGGGTCTGCATTTTATCAATTATTCCCTTCCCTGGTGATTCTGATGCAAATAGCTCAAGGAATACATTTTTAATAACATTGATATATTCTTTGCAAGATACCCTAACAGTGTGGTCAGAATAATTACTGACTTATATGTCAACAACACCACCATCAGAAGTATGATCTCCCTGATGGGACTGAAGGAATGCCTCCCAATTCCTTGCTCTCACACATACTAGCTCTCTGCCTCTACCTACCTTACTGGCTCCTGTTAGGTGCCTGGCCAAGGGAGAGCATTTTTAATTAATAATAGCAACAACAATAATAACAGACATTTATTGAGTATTTTCTTCTTGCCTGCCCCAAAGGGTTTTCTCATACAGGTTTGCATTGCTATCCAAAAGTAGAGGATTCCTATGAAATCTTTCATAAGCCCAAATGACATAAAGCCAAGAAGCAATTACCATTTGTTTATATGGAAAAATTTTTGAGCATTCCTAGACCCCAAAAAGTAACTTCTTATAAGCTTTTCTGATACCTTAAGACATCTTGTTAAGGGATGCACAACATAAATGGAGATAAAACACAGATGCTCACAGACACAGTTCAACGCTATGGCAACTTGATGCTGAGATGCTAAGTGAATTTCTTTCACTTAGTGAAAACAGGTAGCAATATAGGTCTTTCTTAAAAATAAAGCAGCATAATGTGAACTTTTTAAAAGCAGGGAAGGGATGCCTGTGTAGCTCAGTTGGTTGAGCTTCAAACTCCTTGTTTCTTTTTAAGTCATGATTTTGGGGTCTTGAGATAAAGCCCGACATCAGGCTCACCCTCAGTGCAAGTCTGCTTGGGATTCTTTTCCTCTTTCTCTACCACTCTTTCTTCGTCACCCCACCCCCCTTCCCCAATCTCTGGTGCACATAAACACTGGGAATCTCTCTCTCTCTCTCTCTCTCTCTCTCTCTCTCTCTCTCTCTCTCTCTCTCTTTAAAATAAATAAATATATTTTTTAAAAAGCAGAGGATACCTGTATTAACTAACTTAATCTTCATTAACCCTGTGGATGAGTTAGGAATTATTATCATTCTTATTTTACAATTGAAGAAATTGAGACACTGCCCAAGGTCACATACTTTGTAAGTGACAGAGCCAGGATATGAAGGCAGGCAGTTTGGCTCCAAAGTCAATGTGTTTAACCATTATGTTATACCAATTGTCTACATTTAAAAGGGAAAGTGTTACCTTTTTTTTTTCTTTGTTATGATGTGACTTTTATTTTGCTTACTAAGATATAAAATTATAAAATTATTGTGAGGAGAGAAAAATGATTTGAGGTATAGCCCTTTATCAGATGCTTACTTGATCAAGTTCAATATAGTAGGCGATCATGATAATACCCAGCATAATGCTTTTATAATGCTTTCCATGTTCCCAGCTAAATCGTTGCCTCACTTAAGAGATTTGAAAACTGAGACATTAAGCAAAATTTCCGAGGTCGCCACAGAGTTGATGGTGATACATAGTAAAACCTGCTCACCTTCCTCTGCACCCCCAATTCCTGCAGGTTCCCCACTCCTTTTCTCTACACACTGGCCTGATTTGAATATTGCAGTATCCATAGCCTGAAAATGGTCATGTCTGGAAGCTGTAAAAGAACAAGTTGTGTATTAAGCAGACTTGGCATGGCTTTTGGAAAGCATGCTAATGCCTAAAAGACAACAAACATAATTGAAGACATCAGCCTAGACAAGAGATATGTTTTCTTTACAGTTGTCATAATAAATCTCTCTCTGAAATTTACCTGGCATTTAGGTTTATCAAGTCTTCAAAAGCAGACCTTTGATTTTTTTCCCCCTATCTTTCTAAACCTCACTTGAAACATCACTATTTCCTTCTCTATACCCCTCTCATAAAATACTTTTAAAGGATCCTGGACGTAATAATATTCTTCTCATGGCCTGTAAAAACAATTTGTGAGATTAAAGCACGTGCAATTCTTTCTAGTTGCAACTGTAAAAGAAAGAAGTCACCAGTAGCTGGTTATATTCATGGGCAACTGTAAGTTCCACTTAGAGCTTACCAGGGCCTGAGAGCAACTTACAGGAAGAAGCTACATTCACTATCCTGAGTCATCATCATACCAAATTCCAGGGTGTAGGACTCCATTTTTTCCAATAGTCACCATGAGTCTTAATAGTGTGAAGATATCAAAATTCACGAAACAATGGTAGCAGTAGATGACTTTATCCCCAGAATGCTTTTGTAAACCACTAGAAAGGTTACTTTGATAATAAGACATGCTCTGTGATGCCACTACATCTGCAACTGCTTTTTCGTCTCCACTTCCTTATTATAACAAAGCCCCAATCCAAAGGACCTGTCACATTGTATGTGTGAGGTAAGCAGGTAGTCAGCCTTATACTAAGCTGCTTAATCATATTCATCGAATTAAGACCAAGTAAAAAATAAATAAGTGAGTCAATGGAATGAAATACCATTCTCCTAAATACTGAATTAGCAAAAATTAAGAAGATTCTCAGTAATGAGATGTATATGTGAAAAAAGGCACTTTGATATAGTAGTAAAGAGAATGTAATTGATGCAGCTATTTTGAGGGCAATTTGGCAATATCAACAAGATTAGAACTCTTTGAATAGCTATACTTCAGATGGGAATTTTGTTATTTTTTGTTTTGCCAGTGGTTGAAATAAATTTTAGAGGTCTGTAGTTTTCAGGGGGAAAAAAACCTATATTTGCAATATATATAAGAGATAATTCAAAGGGTAATATTGCATTGACTGTGCTGGAAAAAAACCTCAATGTTTCAGTGATAGGGCATGGTTAAATAAATTATGTCACAACCCTACTCCAGAACAATACAAAAAACAAAGCAAAACTCTATGGCCCAATATAGAAAAATCTCCAAGAAGCATTGTTAAATTGGATAAAAGTAAGCTAAGGAGCAGCTTGTAAAATAAAAATAATAGCTAACCAGGCAGGACTTCTGGAATGGCAGAGTAAGGACTTCTGTAGATCTACTCTTCCATTAAAGCAATGAAAACACTGGCAAAATATTAAAAACCAACTTTTTCAGAAATATGGAAATTCATCAAAGCCTGAAACAATATGAGGAGGATTTAATCAAGAAAAACAATTTAATCTCTGTTAAGAACACTTTATGGCACTTTTAGCTTGGTCTACTCCCATGTCCCTCTCCCTAGTTCCATAATTGCCTTGAAAAACAGCGTAGTCACAACCATAGTAGCTGTGAAGAAAACAACAACAGCATTACAGCCACCAGAGGGAGCAGAGTGGATTTGGAGTGCCTCAAAAAGTCCCATCTCCAGAACATTGTCATTATTTAACCTGTCTCATACCTTCCTAGAAAATCCCATTCATAGGGTGTTTTCATTACTGGACCTGACTTGGAGCTTGCTCTATGAGAAATATCTTATCTGTCGGGCATTTATTGAAAACAGTAAGCAGCATGTGATTCACAGTTACCAAATTATACTATCTAAAATGCCCTGTTTTCAACAAAAATTAGAAGACTCAAAGAGATAGGAAGAAGTGGCCCATATCCAGGGTGCGGGGGAGGAAATATTCAGTAGAAACTGTTCCTAAAGAAGCTCAGACATTGCACTGACTAGATACAGACTTCAACGGAACTTTTATAAATATGTTTAAAGAACTAAGGAAAATCATGTCTACAGGTTAAAGAAAAAGTATGACAATAATGCCTCACCATATACAGAATATCAATGAAAAGATTTTTTTAAAGGATCCAAATAGAAATTCTGGAATTGAAAAATATAATTACTGAAATGAAAAATTCACTATAGATGGGTTCAACAGAAGACTTGAGCTGGGAAAAAAAGATCAGAAAACCTAAAGATAGGTCAATAAAGATTAGCTTGTCTGAGTGATGGAAAGTAAAAAGAATGAAGAAAAATGAACAGAGGCTCACAGACCTATGAGACACCATCAAACATACCCACATACATATAATGGAAGTTCCAGAAAGGTGAGAGACAGGGAAGGGAGCAGAAAGAATATTTAAAGAGTGACCCAAAACTCCCCACATTCCAGGAAAAGCGTTAATCTACACATCCAAAAAAACCCAAAAAACTCTAAATTAGATAAAGCCAAGGATATATACAACCAGACACACTGTTGTCAAACTGTTGAAAGACAAAGGCAAAAAGTTTTTTGAAAACAGCAGGAGAGAAGCAACTCATCATGTACAGAGATCCTCTATAAGATTAATAGTGGATTTCCGACCAGAAATTGTGGAAGCCAGAATGTAGTGGAAGCACATATTGAAAATATTGAAAGGAAAATATTGTCAACCAAGAACCCTGTATTTGACAAAACTATTCCTCAAAAATGAAGGAAAGACGAAGACATTTCCAGGTGAACAAAAAAAAAAAAAGAAAGAAAAAGCCTTTTACTAGCAGATGTGCCATACAAGAAACACTCACAGGTGTCCTTCAGTCAAAAATAAAAGGACTAGGCACAAGGAAATAAAAAGTGCCAATAAAGGTAACTATGAGTAAAGTGTCAAGATATAAAATCAGTGCACAGAAATCAGTTGCATTTCTATATACCAACATCAAAACAGAAGAAAGAGAAATTAAGGAGTCAATCCCATTTACAATTGCACCCAAAAGCATAAGATACCCAGGAATAAATCTAACCAAAGAGGCAAAGAATCTGTTCTCAGAAAACTATAAAGTACTCATGAAAGAAATTGAGGAAGACACAAAGAAGTGGAAAAACATTCCATACCCATGGACTGGAAGAACAAATATTGTGAGAATTTCTATGCTACCTAGAGCAATCTGCACATTTAATGCAATCCCCATCAAAATACCAGCAATTTATTTCAAAGAAAAGGAACAAATAATCCTAAAATTTATACGGAACCAGAAAAGACCCCAAATAGCCAAAGGAATGTTGAAAACGAAAACCAAAGTTGGTGGCATCCCAATTCCAGACTTCAAGCTCTATTACAAAGCTGTCATCATCAAGACAGTATGGTACTGGCACAAAAACAGACACATAGATCAGTGGAACAGAATAGAGAGCCCAGAAATGGACCCTCAACTCTATGCCCAACTAATCTTCAACAAAGCAGGAAAGAATGTCCAATGGGAAAAAGACAGTCTCTTCAACAAATGGTGTTGGGAAAACTGGACAGCCACATGCAGAAAAATGAAACTGGATGCTTTCTTTACACCACACACAAAAATAGACTCGAAATGGATGAAAGACCTCAATGTGAGACAGGAATCCATCAAAATCCTTGAGGAGAACACAGGCAGCAACCTCTTTGACCTCAGCCTCAGCAACTTCTTCCTAGGAACATCACCAAAGGCAAGGGAAGCAAGGGAAAAATGAACTATTGGGACTTCTTCAAGATTAAAAGCTTTTGCACAGCAAAGGAAACAGTCAACAAAACCAAAAGACAACTGACAGAATGGGAGAAGATATTTGCAAATGACTTATCAGGTAAAGGGTTTGTATCCAAAATCTATAAAGAACTTCTCAAACTCAACACCTATAGAACAAATAACCCAATCAAGAAATGGGCAGAAGAGGGCACCTGGGTGGCTCAGTGGGTTAAAGCCTCTGCCTTCGGCTCAGGTCATGATCNGTACTCATGAAAGAAATTGAGGAAGACACAAAGAAGTGGAAAAACATTCCATGCTCATGGACTGGAAGAACAAATATTGTGAGAATTTCTATGCTACCTAGAGCAATCTGCACATTTAATGCAATCCCCATCAAAATACCAGCAATTTATTTCAAAGAAAAGGAACAAATAATCCTAAAATTTATACGGAACCAGAAAAGACCCCAAATAGCCAAAGGAATGTTGAAAACGAAAACCAAAGTTGGTGGCATCGCAATTCCAGACTTCAGGCTCTATTACAAAGCTGTCATCATCAAGACAGTATGGTACTGGCACAAAAACAGACACATAGATCAGTGGAACAGAATAGAGAGCCCAGAAATGGACCCTCAACTCTATGGTCAACTAATCTTC
>LNAC01000588.1:64237-86613 GCA_002007465.1 Ailurus styani
ACTTCTTCCTAGGAACATCACCAAAGGCAAGGGAAGCAAGGGCAAAAATGAACTTTTGGGACTTCATCAAGATCAAAACCTTTGCACAACAAAGGAAACAGTCAACAAAACCAAAGACAACTGACAGAATGGGAGAAGATATTTGCAAATGACATAACAGATAAAGGGCTTGTATCCAAAATCTATAAAGAACTTCTCAAACTCAACACCCAAAGAACAAATAATCCAATCAAGAAAGGGGCAGAAGACATGAACAGATATTTCTGCAAAGAAAACATCCAAATGGCCAACAGACACATGAAAAAGTGTTCAACATCACTCGGCATCAGGGAAATACAAATCAAAACCACAGTGAGACACCACCTCACACAAGTCAGAATGGTAAAAATGAACAAGTCAGGAAATGACAGGTGTTGGTGAGGATGTGGAGAAAGGGGAACCCTCCTACACTGTTGGTGGGGATGCAAGCTGGTGCAGCCACTTTTGAAAACAGTATGGAGTTTCCTCAAATATTTGAAAATAGAGCTACTCTACGACCCAGAAATTGCACTACTGAGTATTTACCCTAAAGAAACAGATGTAGTGATCTGAAGGGGCAAGTGCACCCAAATGTTTATAGCAGCAATGTCCAATAGCCAACCTATGGAAAGAGCCTAGATGTCCATCAACAGATGAATGGATAAAGAAGATGTGGTATATATGTATGTGTGTGTGTGTATATATATGCACACACACATAAATATATGTGTGTGTATACACATACACACACATAGACACGCACAATGGAATACTATGCACCCATCAAAAAATAAAATCTTGCCATTTGCAACAACGTGGATGGAACTAGAGGGTATTATGCCAAGCAAAATAAGTCAGTCAGAGAAAGACAACTATTATATGATCTCTCTGCTTGAGGAATTTGAGAGGCAGGGTGGGGGGCCATGGGGGGAATGGGACGGAAAAATGAAAGAAGGTGGAGCCTGGAAGGGAGACAAACCATAAGAGACCCTTAATCTTGGAAAACAAACTGAGGGTTGCTGAGGTGAGGGATAGGGTAGCTGGGTTATGGACAATGGGGAGGGTATGTGCTATGGTGAGTGCTGTGAATTACATAAGACTGATGATTCACAGACCTGTACCCCTGAAACAAATAATACATTATATGTTAATTAAAAAAGAAATAGAAATCTAAACAGATTTATAAAAAAGAGATTGAATTAGTAATCAATACACCTTCCACACAGAAAAACCCAGTTTCAGATGACTTCATTGGCTAATCTATCAAACATTTGAAGAAGAGTTAATACCAATCCTTCACAAACTCATAGGATGGAATACCTCACAACTAATTCTATGAAGCCAATATTATCCAAATTAGACAAAGACATCACAAGAAAGCTACAGACCAGTATTCCTTATGAATATAAGCACAAAATCAACAAAATCCAGCAAAACTAATTGAGTAATATTTCAGAAGGCTATATACCATGACCACATGGGATTTAAGGTTGGTTCAATATATGAAAATCAATCAAAGTAAGATACCATTCCAACTGAAAAAAAGACAAAAACAGCATTATAATCTCAATAAACACAGAAAAAGCATTTGACAAAATACAATATTCTTTAATGTAAAAACATTCGACACACTAGAAATAGAAGATAATTTCTTAACCTGATAAAAGGCATTTACAAAAAACCCGCAGCTAACATCGTTCTTGTTAAAGACTGAAAGCTTTCCACTAACACAAGAATATCTGTACTCATCATTTTTATTCAACATTAGATTAGACATTCTAGACAGAGAAATTAGGCAAGAAAAAAAATAAAAGATATTCAGACTGGAAAGTTGTAAGTACAACTCTATTTGCATATGACACAATCTTGTATATAGAAAATCCTAAGAAATCCTTATAACAAAATAAAAATTAGAAGTACACCAAGGCCACAAGACATAAGCTCAATATAGAAAATCAATTGCATTTCTGTACAAAAATAGTAAATAATCCAAAACTCAAATTAAGGATGCAATTTCATTTACAATAACATGAAAAGAATGAAATACTTAGAAAGAACTTAAACAAAGCAAAAGGTCTGTACATTAATAATTACAATACTTTACTGAGGGAAGTTAAGGAGATATAAATAAATGGACAAGCATTCCATGTTATTGAATTGGAAGACTCAGTATTAAGATAGTAATTCTCCCCAAATTGATCTACAGATTCAACACTATCCCTGATGAAATTTCAGCAGGCCTTTTGCAGAAACCGATAAAGAGATCTCAAAGTTCTAAGGAAATGCAAGAAATCCAGGATTGCTAAAACAATCTTGAAAAAAAAAGAAAAAATTTGGAGGACTGTCACTTCCCAATTTCAAAAGTCACCATAAAACTATATTTATCAAGAAAGATAGTATGGTACTGGCATAGGGAGAGTCATAATGATCAACGGGACTGAATTAGCAGTTCAGAAACAAATCCTAATCCTTAAAGTCAACTAATTTTTGACAAAGGTATCGAAGCAATTCATTGGGGAAAAGAATGTTCACTAAATGGTTCTGCGATGACTGGATATGCACATGTAAAAAGATGATCTTACAATTTTACCTCAGGCCATACACAACAAATTACTCTAAATTTTTCACGCTTGGGTGCCTGGGTGGCTCAGTGGGTTAAAGCTGCTGCCTTCGGCTCAGGTCATGATCCCAGGGTCCTGGGATCGAGGCCCACATCAGGCTCTCTGCTCAGTGGGGAGCCTGCTTCCTCCTCTCTCCTCTCTCTCTGCCTGCCTCTCTGCCTACTTGTAATCTCTCTCTCTGTGTCAAATGAATAAATAAAATCTTAATAAATAAATAAATAAATAAATAAATAAATAAATAAATAAATAAATAATTTTTTCACGCTTAACATATAAGAGCTTAAAAATATAACATTTTTGGAAGAAAATATAAGAAGATCTATGGGACCTTAGGTTAGGCTAAGATATGACACCAAATCATGCTCCATAAAAGAAAAAATTTGGATAAATTGGACCTCATCAAAATTCAAATTTTTGTGCTTTGAAATATACCATTAAGATAATGAAAGACAAAATTAGGAGAATATTTTTCCTAAGCACATATCTCATAACAGTCTTGTATCAGAATACACAAAGAACTCTTATAAGCTAATAATAATAAAAAAAAAACCAAGTTTTCTAAATGGATAAAAGACATGAGCAGACTTTCCACCAAAGACTTACAAATGGCTAATAAGCACATGAAAATATGCTTAACATCATCAGTCATTAGGGAAATGTATATTAAAACCACAATGAGATACCATTTTGTGCTCAACAGAGTGAGTGCAAGTAAGACAGACAATTCCAAACATCTGCGAGAATATAGAGAAACAGGAACCTTTATCAGATGCTGATGGGAATGCAAAGGGGACACTTGGAAAACAGTTAGGCAGTTCATCAAAATGTTAAACATAAAAATACCATACAACCCAGCAATTCCAGTCCCAGGTACCTATTCAAGAGAAAAGAAACACGTCTACATAATGACCTGCAGAGAAATATTCACCACAACTTTATTCAGTAGAGCCAAAAATTGGAAACAACCCAAATGCCCACAAACTGGCAAATGGAGCAACAAATATGGTATATTCACAGAATGGAATGCTATTCAGCAATAAAAAGAAATGAGCTACTGGTATCATGGGTAAACCTCCAAAACATTTCATAAAGTGAAAGAACCAGGGTGCCTGAGTGGCTCAGTTGGCTGTCTGCCTTTGGCTCAGGTCATGATCTCCTGGTCCTGGGATGGAGCCCCTCACTGGGCTCCCAACTCAGTGGGGAGTCTGCTTCTCCCTCTCCCTCTGCCTCTCTCCCCTGCTTGTGTGCTCTCTCTCTGTGTCTCACATGAAGAACAAGAGCCCATGTAGCATATGATTCCATTTATATGAGCTGTCTAGAAAAGCCAAATCTATGGAAACAAAGTAGATTAATAGTTGGCTAAGTTAGGGGTGGGAACAGGGATTAACTATAAATGAGCACGAGGGACCTCATTGTGGGGATGAAAATATTCTAAAATAGATTTAAATCATTGAATTGTATACTTGAAATGAAGGGAATTTCTGATAGCCAAAATATACCTCAATAATGTTATTTTTTTAATTATAGCTAACATATATATAGCACTTAGTACGTACCATGGATTGTGTTATGTTTAGCATGTAGCACCTCATGTAATCTTAGAACAGCCCTATAAAGTAGGCAATATTTATCCCTCTTTCATGAATCAAGAAACTGAGGCACAGAGAGATAAGGTAACTTGCTGAAGAGCACACAATGCATAATTCGTAGAGATGGGATCCAAGCCCAGATGGTCTGGCTCCACACACAATCTATGATCTTAGCTATGGTTTCCATTTGTGGGAAAGAAAAAAAATATGCAGATATGCTTGTATATGACAATATGTGGAAGGATTCACGAGGAGCTTTGACCAGTAATCCCCTCTGGGAAATAGGAATGAGGGTGGGCAGGAGAGGGAGGCAAATGTATTACTTTATACCACTTTGAACTCTGAATATTTTACGCCTTTTATAATTCATGCATTCATTTTGTAGATAAGACACATAATTTTTAAATCAAAATGTTGGTTACCGCTGATGTGTCAGATTTTTACATTTTTAATTTTTCTTGAACTTTTTGCTATTTTCTAAGTTCTTCAGGCTGTAGCTTCAGGCCAAGTTCTCAAATAATTACCATGACATATTTTCTGTTACATTTCATTCTGCCAGTGCCAGAGCCCCAGGATGGGGTTGAGGCCAAGAAGGGTAGGGCTGGGGGCTGAGGAACACTTGATGACAGAAGGGCCTGTGTTGCTTGCTCCCCTGTGAGGGCCAGACTGTTCCTGGGCTGGATTCACAAGCCTGCACTGAGCTGTGGTGTGAAGCTCTGAGCAGCCCGAGGCACCCTGGGGCACCCCCTGGGGTCTGGCCTCTTCAGATATTGCTGCTATCCTGTAGGGGAGAAATCATCTACATGCATGTGCACATCCCCACACAAACTAATTCAAAAGCACAAACTAATTCAAAAGCACGGGTTTGTGCCTCCAGGATGAGCGTGATTCTGCTTCAAGCATATGTGTGTGTCTGTGTGGCAGAGGTGTGTTTTTTTGGGTGGTTTTCCTTGTGGTATTGAGAGATATTCACAAGGGAATACAGTATGAAAACAGCTAAGTGTTGAGGAGTATCTTTACTAACCCAGAAAGTATTTGGTTGTAAACTTGAGGAGGCACTCACTGTGTGACAAGATGCTTAAAGAAAATGGACAGGGTTGGGGTGCTTGGGTGGCTCAGTTGGTTAAGCGTCTGCCTTTGGCTCAGGTCATGATCCTGTGGGCCTAGGATAGAGCCCCGCGTCATCCAGTCTCAGTGTGGAGTCTGCTTCTTGCTCTCCTTCTGCCTCTACCTCCCATTCATGCTCTCTCTCTCTCTCATAAGTAAATAAAAGCTTTTAAAAAAAGAAAATGCATGGGGTTAATGTTTACACTGTGATTAACTCTTTGTAAGCATTTCTTTGGTATAATAATGTTGTGGGGGCAGGGAGTAAAACAGAATTTTTTAAAGATTATATTTATTTATTTGAGAGACAGAGAAGGAGCAGAGTGGTGGGGAAGGGTAAGAGGGAGAAGCAAACTCCCCTCTGAGCAGGGAGCCAGACATGGGACTGGATCCCAGGACCCTGAGATCACGACCTGAGCAGAAGGCAGAGGCTTGACTGAGTCACCCAGGCACCCCACAATAGGGTTTTTTAAAATACGTACTTGTAACTGAATGCTAACACTTTACAAGAGCATATTGTGAGAAAACGGGATACTCTTTTTCATGAAAGCTTCCTTTTTAAAAATTCCATATTCAGTAAAGACTAAAAGATATTTGAAGAAGAATTTTTTTCATACTTCTCTTCTCTGGCTGTGGGCAAGGATGACATAATCCCCAGAGCATTTTTGCTATTGAGACACAGAAAAATCCAATGAAAGAAGCATGGGGCTTCAGAGTTCGACAGATTAAAGTTCAAATCCCAGATCTACTACTACCTATGTGATCTTGGGCAGGTTATTTAACCTAATTTCAGCTTTTTTGTGTGGTTTTATTTTTAAAGATGGGATAGGGCCACCTCCCCACAAAGCTTCATTGACTGCAGCCCCTTACACAGTGTCTGGCAATTAGTAAGTGTTCAACAAACATTAGTTCTCTTACCTCCCCTGAGTAAGAGGGAAAAAAAGACTTTATGCAAACAGCCTACTTCCTGCTCTGGCAATGCATGACAGAGTGATAATGTATGGATGCCGTCCCTCATCTCTCCAAACCTCTTATACTATTCCCCCAGGTGTGTTTTCCTGTGTCCACAATGGAGCTACTCTTCCTTTCTAGCAATGATTCTGAAGTGTTGCATCACCCCGTTAGGTGCTGCATCTTCTCATTTGTGAACTGATCATCTATATCCAGGCAAGGACCAGAACAGTTTGGTTTGTTTTGAGGATGTCGCTTTCCCAGAAAGGGTCATGGTGAGAAACTTGTGGGGAAAGTCTTTACAAGTTACTCCTCCAGTTGTCTTTATTTTTCAAAGAAAAATGTTGAAGACATGGTAATGAGACCACCGCCAGATCCCATACGACAGTCTTGCCCAAAGAATTTACATTCGCCTGATAAATGCATGGGATGGAGCCCATGATAAGGAACTCTTAGAGCAACTGACCTGTTTCCCCCAATTCCCACAAACTGTGCTACTCCTGGTGAAGGAGCCAATTCAGATGAAGGCCTACTATGCACAGACTACATATTATAGGGGAAATTTTTGACTTTTGAAACGTTTTCAGCATGCTTAGCTTTTGGGTATTAGAGCAGGGAGGAGGATACAAGCGACCTGCTATAACCAACACACAACCAGAGAGCAAGGGGTTAGGCCTTGATGATCATCTACATTTAATTCCTCCAAGGTCAGGGGCACCTGGGTGACTCAGTAGGTTAAGTGTCTGCCTTTTGCTCAGATCATGATCCCAGGGTCCTGGGGTCCAGCATCACATCGGGCTTCTTCTCCCTCTCCCTCTGCTCCTTCTCTCTCTCTCTCTCTCAAATAAATAAATAAAATATTTAAAAAATAATTTTTCCAAGGTCAGCATAATCTAAGAGCAGAAAGCCAAGTGCAAGCCTTTGGGGGAAGCTACACTTGAAAAGTAGGAGGAAATTAAAACAGTAAACTAAACTAGAAAGAGCAGTAAAAGGGAAAGCAAGCAGGATATCACAAGGTCAAAACAAAAAAACAAAACAAGAATCTTCGGTGGCATCGAAAGTAACAATGAATTCAAAAAAGAGAAGCAGCAAAAAGTGATTTGACCAGGAGGAAGTTAGCAGTGGTTTCTGAGGTTAAGTGGGTTCTGACTGGGCAGGTGGTTTCTATTATATAAATGATGGTTTATATGGAATGAGATATTTAGATCAACAGCTTATTGCTTACAGAACATTAAAGAGCCATTATAATTAGATTCACTCACTCATTCATTTATTTCATTAGCATTTGCTGTGCTCTTATAAGTGCCTAATTCTACTAAGTTCCATGGGGTAAGGAGACCTAATGGAAAAGCCATAATTAAATCATAATGGCTTCTCTCTCACAAAGAATCTGAGTGAAGTTTTAGACATATGAAAAAAATGAGAGTCTCATTTCCCAGTAACTGTTTCAGTGTATGTATTCTTTTCTGATATATTAGCCTTTTGTCTCCCTTTTTGAATTAAAAAAAGTTTGGTTTGCCATATCACAGGCCAAGTGTCAAACTCGAAGGATGGCGAGCTTAAAAAAAACCCAAATCTCAATGTATTTTAGGTATGCACTGAGGAAAGGTAGGAATGGTTTTTATACTTTGTGTTAGGTTTTCTTTTTTTTTAACAAATACAAAAGCCCACACAGAATAGTCCAAAGGAACCAAAGTTTCAGTAGTTTCACAAAAAAGCATCCATTGCTTTGCCTCTCATAATTTAATCAGTTTGGTTGGCCACATCACTGGAAAAGTACCAACTTGGATTCTCACAGGAGGTTAAAAACATCAAGTCTCAAAGATGCCTGTGTGAGCTCGGAGGGAACACAGAAATGCCATTTATACCTTATATAACGTATTTATTTCCATAAGTTTGATGCCTACCACATAAACCCACCCCACACAGGAATAGGCCAAAGCTGCCAAGCTTTCCACACCATCAGAAAATATACCTGTGGAGCTCTGTTTCTCAAGGCGGAGTTCCGAGCCGCTTTGCAGTAAGTAACCTGGTGCCTGGAACTGAGACAACCCACAGGTTGCCTTTGGCACATGGAGGTGAATTTTACAGTCCAGTGTGCACATGCACACATTAGCTATAAGGGTCTTTTGTAACTGACCAGCCGAAATAACGAACCTTAAAAATAAATACACCAACCCATCTACGGTGTGATGTGTTTTTTTCTTCCTACATTCCGTATTTTCTGGGTGGTTTTTTTTTTCAACAATAAGGAAAAACTGGGGTGCCTGGGTGTCTCAGTTAGGCATCTGCCTTAGGCTCAGGTCATGATCCCAGAGTCCTGGGACCCAAGGTCCTGGGATTGAGTCCCGCATCAGGCTCCCTGCTCAGCGGGAAATCTGCTTCTCCCTCTCCCCCTCTCTTTCAAATAAATAAAATCTAAAAAAAAATGAGGAAAAACTTTTAACTTAAAAAAAAACCTACTTAAAAAAAAACTACTTAATGACTTTATCAGGAACTTCTACGCCATCCTAGTGAAATGTACCTATTTAACACTGCTTGGATTATCCTTTAAATCATTTCTTTATCCTTTAAATTAGATTCACTAATTCCAGTAGCCAAAAATCTGATCTACCACATTTGGAAAGCCACAATTTTTCAACTGCTTTATCACTCTTAAAAGTCAGAACTGTCAAATGTTTTAATGGAGAATATTCCTTCTGCAGTAACTCCAAAAGCATATATAGACATATACCCACAAGTCACTATGAATCTTAACTATTTTTTGCCCACTTTAAAACTTTGACTCCCCCTTACCATCAGATTCAAGGACTGTGTGGATGCATGTCAGAAAAGAGCTAGGTTCTACTAATGTATGTGTAAAGAAACCCAAAACCAAGGAAAGAATTCCCTGATCTCAGCTCAATTTTTTTTTAGATTTTTTATTTATTTATTTGTTTATTTGACACAGAGAGAGAGAGATTACAAGTAGGCAGACAGGCAGGCAGAGAGAGAGAGAGGAGGAAGCAGGCTCCCTGCAGAGCAGGGAGCCCGATGGGGGCCTCAATCCCAGGACCCTGAGATCAAGGCAGAGGCTTTAACCCACTGAGCCACCCAGGCGCCCACAGCTCAAATTCTTTTTTTTTTTTTTAAAGATTTTATTTATTCATTTGACACAGAGAGAGAGAGAGAGATTACAAGTAGGCAGAGAGGCAGGCAGAGAGAGAGAGGAGAGAGGAGGAAGCAGGCTCCCTGCTGAGCAGAGAGCCCGACGTGGGCCTCGATCCCAGGACCCTGGGATCATGACCTGAGCCGAAGGCAGCGGCTTTAACCCACTGAGCCACCCAGGCGCCCCACAGCTCAAATTCTAATTAATTATTCATTTCCTTATTACCCCAAAGGTACAGGTTATATCTCTCCCCATCCAACTTCTTAAACTAGACAAACAAAATAGTCCCAGTTCCAGGAGAATGCTAAGCACATGCTATTTCATTATATGGAATGTAATCCTTTCACAAGGAATAGTTTTTGTAAACAAAGACTTTCTAAAAAATGAAACAGAGTCAAGACCTCAGTTCGACATTTCCTATCTACCTCAAGTAGAAATGTGGAGCTTAGCTTTCTCAGTGGAAAACAACCATCCCGGCAGATTCTCTACAAGTTAAACATGATGATTTTAGAGGAAAACAACATTTATTGTGTGAAAGATTTATATTTACTCAAAGGCACAAACCAAAACTAAGATTATTGTAGTTGACCATAATATTGACAATTGAGTCATATCAACCTGATAAAGAAATAGCAGCTAAAGCTAATGAAGAAGAGTTGCTTTCAATTCCCAAGGAAAATACAGTGATTCCAACACCATTAAGTAATAATTAGAACCATTCAAATATAAACTTGACAGCAAAACAGAGACAAAGGAAAATATTTTAACTTGATGCAAATTATACAATAATTTTAACTTGTTTGGGAAGTGGTCAGTTCGGAAGGGTAAATTTTCTATCACACTACATCAATCAGCAAATTCAGAAGGGTTGCTTTATAACACTACAACAAAACAGAAGATTCACAATGCGATGTTGAAAAATAAAAGTCAAGAGGAACACGGTATTGCATCATTTACAATTTACTAGCTTTTCCAGTGTTTCACAGTGATACAGGGGTTTCAATGACCTAACATCAATGGGACAAAAGGTGGACTTAAACTGCACATGTCTTTTTTTTTTTTAAAGCTTTTTTTTTTTTTAAAGATTTTATTTATTTATTTGACACAGAGAGAGAGAGAGATTACAGGTAGGCAGAGAGGCAGGCAGAGAGACAGGGAGAGGAGGAAGCAGGCTCCCTGCTGAGCAGAGAGCCCGATGCGGGCCTCGATCCCAGGACACTGAGATCATGACCTGAGCCGAAAGCAGAGGCTTTAATCCACTGAGCCACCCAGGCGCCCAACTGCACATGTCTTGATTGAATCAGACTACTGATGTAAGTTTTTGGTCTATGGTAAGAAGTAGTAGGTAGTCCTTTCCATCCAGGCTATTTCATAGCTCACAGGGGGTAATGTAAATGTCCTGAAAGTAAAGAAAAAAAAAGTTAATTGACTTGTAACCCAAATTTCAACATCTGTATGTGCTCGCACACGCATGTTCCCTGTCAGCGGCTCAATTAAAATGTGAAGGGCACCCTAGGGTATCAATTCAGCCAGCAAGAGTTCTCATGGTTTACCGTTCCAATACTGAAATTATTGAATCACACGTTTCCCCCAAATCTGGTTCCACATTAGGCTAGATGTGTTTATCGCTCTAAGAAGAGTTCACCAGAGGAGTGTGGTAAATGAAGACTAGGGAAAATGCCAATATTGGGAGCAGAGTGTCCCTGCCAGGGAACCTCACTAGTAAGGTCACTCTTGGGATTCTCTACTTCCCTTCAGTGTAGGTCCAAATTTGTTAGAAAGGGGACCCCTTAGGATCTTTAGACTGACGTGTAGGTAAACCCCCAAAGGCTCTTCTGTCCTTTGTGGCCATGCCTTGCATTGAGAGACCTGACCTAACTGTGCAGGGCTAACACAGTACCAGTCAGATTTGAATGCACCGCTCAACAAGACCTCTGCAAACTCAGTCCATCCATCACCCACATGGGCTAAAGTAAATACCGACAGAGAGCTGAGGACTAAAATGAACATACCTTAAAGATCAAGAGGAATAGGCCCGTGGTATGTTGTTTACACTATCTCATACTGGTTATTTGTTATGGCACGAGAGAGGCAGTAGGCTAGAAAGATTCCAATCAGCTAGAAATAAAATACAAACAAAAATTAAACACATACACACACACACACTTACACACAAGAGCTTAAAGACCTCAGGATACAGGTTTATTTTCCTTTCACTTCGAATTCACTAATAATTTCCTTCCTTAAGTTTCTCTCGGCAGTTATGTTTGATAATCTGCAGCTTCTGGATCACATTCAAAGAATATACGGGAAGTTTTACTACTACTGTGACCTGGAATTTCACAACTGCCACTGACAAAAATCACTCAAGAAAAATTCTAAATGTCTTAAGTCTGGGGGAAACTTATCAGATGACCTGTCCAGCTATCAGAACAAAAAGGCCATGGCTTAGACTACACATCTCATCGCGTCAAATATCAATCGACAAAGGCAGAGATTTTCTTGAAAGCTCTAGGACAGTGCTGCAACTATGGATTTGTTCTGTAATCCCCAGGCTGTCTGGTAAGATAGCCACTAGTCACATGTGGCCCTTGAGCACTTCAAATGAGGCTCAAGTAACTGAGGAATTGAATTTTTTTATTTTATGTAATAATTAGAACCTTTCAAAGGTGCTAGTGGCTATTTTATTAGGCAGTGCAGACTCAGACATAGCTATGCCTGCTGCTTGAGAGATATGTTAAGATTAGACTTCCAAAACCAATTACATAGCTCAAAATAAAGTATATCCATTCTCTTAGTTTTATCTCCATGATGTTGAATATAGGACAAACCCCCATCCCCTAAGAAAAATTGTTTAGAGCCACAATACAAACTTTTCATGCTACGGTGAGAAGCAGCACAACTCAAGAAATAGAACTTGACTCACAGCGTAGCACGTCCCCAACATGACAGGCACATATCGAACGTGGGGTCGCATGACCTAAGTTCTTGTAGGTCAGAACTTATAGGGAACTCACCAGGCAGCTACAGCCCAGGAAAGAAAAAAATCTGAAGCATGTTTTAGAATCTTGACCGCACAGCAAAACAAGGTTCCCATCTAGCTCACGTTTTAGTTAATGAACTAGGATGCTGGAGAACTGCCAAACCCGAGGGCACCAGGTATGTACTACTAGGAGCTAATTCTAAGCCTTGCTTTTTGTAGTTTCAAGGCATGCGAAGCCGCGGTTAAAAAAAAAAAAAAGAGCAGGTAAACAGGAAATAAAAATCTGGAGAAGTCTCATTGTGAAAATAGTGTGGGAAAACATAAGATCCAAGACATCAAAAAATTGGAATGAAAATAGCAAAACATCCCCTCCCAAATAAAACAAAGCTAAACAGTCCCAGACACAAAGGACTGACTACGTATGTTTCACATACAAAACAAAAGCTGCAGGGAGTTTGTGAAAATGTGACTTCTCTGGAAATGCCCTGAAGCCTTCAGAGTGGAAATCTTCTGGCTTACACCAAATAAGAGTGATGAGACATTCCTAACAACAAGGACTTACCTGGAAGCAAGCAACTCCAAAAGAAATTCCAGCAACCACTCCCATTTCTGACTCTATAATGGTCATCGCCTTTATAAAACAACCCTAAATGGGAGAGGAAAAAAATATTAAGTACAGCACAAGCAATAATGAACATTTGGACCCATCTCTGCCAAAAGATGAGCTTTAGCTACCTCAGCCTTTGATTATCATTTCATTAAAATTCACTTGTTTATATAACATATAGTCTGAAGAACAGAAGTTCCACCTTTTGGTTTATGCATTTAAAAGTGTTATTTGCTAGCTGTGTGAACGGAAGTCACAAATTGTTTAAGCTTCAGTTTCCTCATTTGTTCAATGAGAATAATACCTGCCCCGCCTATTACAGATTGTATCTATTGTGAGGAAAAATTAAAAACTGAGTCAACTCTGTATTCAGTTAATATTTTGAAATAAAAAAATTTTAAAGGCTCCTTACTTCATTGTTTACTTTATCTGCATCTCTCTGTGGAGAACAATTTTCAAGTTTGCAGCAACTCTTGGGAAATCCTTTTTCTGAGTAATAATTAGTATCCTTCCAATCCCTAAAGTCGGTGACACCACAACAATGCAACTGAAAAAAATCCAACAAAACCATTCATAGTTCACATCACAGCTTTGTAGTCAAACATTAACCTATCATCTTAGTTTTCAATTTGTGCTCAAAACATTATACTCAATGATCGCTATCCTAATATTTTAATGTGGCTGTTCTCAATTGGCATTATAATTCAAGAGATAAGCACTTTTTTCTAAATACCAAGTGTAATCCTTTTGGACTGGCCTTATTTTCCTGCTACAGCTAGTACTAACAGTACTCGGTCTGTGATGTAAGTGAAGAGGTGTACATGTGAGGAGAATGATTAGGAGAAAATGGAGATATGTCACTGAGTACCATCCCACACTTCTCTTCCAGGGACATATTTTCTCCTGATCTAAGATTGTAGTGAGAATGTCATACAAGTGGACAACATCTAGTAGCCAGGGGCTTATCCTCTTCTCTAAAGGGATAAGGATGTGTTCCCCTCTTGAGAAGCTACCACCTATGACCACTTACCTTATTCTGAATCTTGTCTACTGCATCGCTTCTATAATCTCCTGTAGAGTTATACTGCTTTAAAATTTTCTCATAATTATTCTTAAAACTGTTCTTAATCTACAGCAAAGAAACACAATGCCAGTAAATAAAGATTCTAGAAAGTTCTTTTGGTTTCTAGGCCAAATAAAAAATCCCTCACAGCTAACCAATGGTCGGTATCTTTGACAGCAGCAACATGCATGATAATTAACTTCTATGATCCAACCCTGTCCTCTAGCTGAGGGGATTACTAAGCAAAACATTACAAAGATGATAACCGCTCAAGTTCAAAGTGCTATGGGAGCTTTTATTCAAAAGTGACAGCTCTCTGCTGCTATATCCCTCCCCCAATTTTTCTCTATTTTAAATTGAGTACAAACTTGATGCCTACAGGATTTCTAAGCTTAAAACCTTTGGGAGACTGCACTACCACTTTGTAAAACACTCTCTTTAAGGAGCCCTCACTACTCACTGAATAAAATAAATTTTAACATACTAAGGTTCCCAAATTCAGGCTTACCTCATGTCTGAAAACAAATCCTATGATGGCAGCGACCAGTTCAACCAAAAAAATGAGAGTCAGAAACATTGCGTACTGTGGGATAAAAAGAAAGTCCAAGTCAGCATAAATATGACACATCACAGCTGCAAGGGGAGCCAAAGGAAAAAAAAATAGTCTGCTCAATCAGTTCAGCGTGTTTTTGTTGAAAAGGACAAGGAAAACACAACAAAAGTGGGAATTGGCAGCAGAAATGTTACTTGGGAAGAAAGAGGAAAAATTGAAAGGGCAGTGGCCAGTTTCAAGAAACAAAGTCAACACCATATAAGACTTTTCTAAAATCAAGAATCAATTCTAAGGAAAAGAAGGACTCACCAACTTTAACATCCATGCAGAAGCTCGGCAGGTAGCAAAACAGCCGAAGGTGCCCAAAAGAATAATGACAGTACCAGTACCAATGAGCACGAACGGCACATTGGTGGCCTTCTCGTTCAAAAGGGAAAAATAATTCTCCAGGCTCACCTTGCCCCAAATACCAATGGCAAGAAGGATGACACCAGTGATCTATATGGGAAATCAGAGAACAGAAAGTTATACACTGTATACCGCAGCACCTTCAAACCATGAACCACCAGGTATTTAAGAAACAACAGGTGTGAGAACTGATTGAGCAGTCGTGGCTGGGATATGGGAGACAAGAGCTAGGAAGGCGATCTGTACCTAAGGACAGACCTTAATAAATCCACGCTGGATCACAAGGTAGCTCAGGTAGCCAGGGCAAAACCAGGGGGACAGCTAGAGAAGGCATCTTAACGAAATTCTTAAACCTCATCTGTTTCCTTTTGTTGGGTTTTTTGGTTTGTTTTGTTTTGTTTTTGGTACAAACTGGCGTCCATGGCATAGCTGTCCTAGGGACAACAACTTACTTAACTGCTTTACTCCCGCCATAGGAAGAAAACCTTCCTGAGGAGGGAAAAAAGCGTCTCCATGAGCTCCAGAACCTTCCCTCTTCTCCCCACCCCAGTTGAGAGAGGAGCAAAGCGTACAAGGGGATAATACACAAAAGCAAGCCCGAGGATCGGTTGGCGGGAGTGCAGCCATTACCATACTTACCTGCGAAATACTCCCCTCTTACGAAGCAGTGAAAAGAAAGAGACTATTATGCGGGTGAGCCCACAGAGGGGCGGGGCAAGCCTCGCCTCTCTCAACGGTCCGGGGACACCCTCTGCGAGCTCTGGGGTGTTCACTCCCTTCCTCGTACCTCGCAACGAATTCGAACCCCAAGCACGTCCGTGTCCCAGCACAGCCTATTGGCTGACATCCGGGACCCTGACCCCGGCGCGGGCAAGATGTATTTAACTCTTCGCCCGCCTCGGGGTCCCGGCAGCTACAGCCGCCCAAACCCCACCCGCGCCTCCCTCCCCTCTCCGGCCTCCGTCCTCACCACCCCCGCCCAGACCTGGGCACCCTCTGCTCAGGGTCACACACACCCCCACCAAGCCCAGGACCCCCTCCCGTTCCCGGGCTCCTCCACCTCTCACCCAAAAGATGAAAGTGTAGATCAAGAGAACGCTCTTGAAGCAAGTGATGACGGGTTTGGTCTGCAGTCTCCGAGACGGGGACGCCATGACTAGCCCAAGACCCTGCCCCGCCGCACCGGGCACTCGGAGCGGAGCGAGAGAGACGCAGAGTCCCCGAGTCTCCCCGGAAACTGCCGGAAACTTACGAGCGTCTACAACTGAGAAAAGCCGGAAACACTGTACAATTTTCTAGAGGGTAAAGTCTTGGGAGGCTACCCGGAAAGTGATGACAATTTCCGAGCGCCCCCTGCTGCAGGTTACCAAAAACTGTATGCAAAGGTTCTAGTGCCGGGAATTTCTTAGATCTTCAAGTGGAGCTTTTTTTCATTTTTTCTCTGCAGCTTCCCTGCCCCCCGCCTCTCCCCGCCCTTATAACTTGATCATATTGGTCTTTCACCAGTAGCGCCAGCAGCGCTTTGAGATTCGGCCTCACCGGCCCCTGGTGCCCTAGAGGGAAAGAGAGGAATGAAAAGAGGTTAAAAGTGACGGAAACGTAGATACAAAAGACGGGTTAATTCTATGCCTATTGTTACAGGGGAGAAAAGAAATGAGCCTTGACATTATAGATACTTACTGTTTCCTGCTTTCTGGCACCTTTTAGGCTTCACGAGTGACCAAATGAACCATTCAAATTGCCCTCAATTTAAATAGGTCATTTACTTTTCCTGGGAGCCTCAGAATGGGGAGGTCTTTTTTATCTAGTCAGGTTCAAAACACATTTACAAAATGAATTTAAGTACAAATGAATTAATGAAGTGCTATAGGCATCCTGGTCTCCCATTTTACTCAGGGACATTAGTTCCATCTCTAGCATTCACCTTTCTAGAAATTCAGGACAGGTGTAATCAAGGAGAAAAAAAGATCACTGTCGGGTGTCAAGACTCAATTTTCTGTTTAGTGTAAAAGATGCACTTTGTGAAACTTTCTCTGGACCTTCTTGCTCCCTCCATAAAAATATATCCTTATGAGAAAAAATAGTTCTAGGAAATCTGAGTTGATACCTAACACCAACAATACTATAGATCTGTATGCTCCTTTATCCATATGGTGAGACACAGAGCATTGAAATGTCAAACAAAAACAAGTTAACTCTTAAGCAAAGTTTATCATTGTATAGTCCTAGTGAATTAGGGGTGGCATTTGAAGTATGGAAGTGTATTTTTTTCCTATTAAATCATATGTAGGTAGCTCCACTTTTCCATGTTATGAATCATGAACAGGTTGGTCAATATGACAGCACAGAGTATGTTTTAAGGCCTGGTTTCTCAACTAAAGTGTAAACTCTTCGACGACAGAGACTGTGGGTCCAGTGAGTGTGTGCTGTTTCTTGGAAGAATGGGAGTAGAAGACAGTGTCAGTTGCCTAGGCAACCCATCGCATCATAATGGACACAAGCTCAACATCACAGCGGGTGTTTCCTGTATTGCTATGGTATTGCCTAGTGAAAGGAGAGGTGATACCCAAACTGTTTTTGCTTGAAACCTTGCTTACCACAGAACCAGACAACAAGAAAGTTCCATTGACTTGGTTACACAGAGCTTCCCTCTACCTCGAATATTGACCTGGGACCAGCTCCTCTAGCATCATGCCAGATGTCTGAGGTCCAAGACAGCAACTACTGGAGAATGAATATTGCACCAACAGTCTTTACACTAAAATTTTATCCTGAAACTTTAAAAGTCTAACATATAAACCCAAGGAGAGAATGGGTAAATGATACAACTATACACCTATAAACACTGAAAGAAGGTTATCAGGAAATACAGCAAATGTCAATTTTTAAAGTATAATCACTACAGGAAATGAGGTTGCGGGAGGCTCCAAGTGAATGCAGTGCTTTCTTCCTAGACTAAATAACACTATCTGCGGGGTTCTCATATTAAAATAAGTATCAAGGGAAGTCTTGCTAACTCCTTGTCACCGTAAATGGAAGCTTTCTCTGAAGATCAGGTTTGTACCATGTTCTGGAAGGGATTTTCGTTGTGAGCCTGAGAGCAAAGAAATATTTTTGTAGCTGAAGAGAAAACAAAATAGTCAAAGCAAAAGTCACATCTTATTTCCAAGAATGTGTTGATTTTCCACCTCTCCCTTCCTCTGTCACTACAACCCTGCTTTGTTTGAGTAAGAGTCAGTGCCAAATTAAACCAAAGGCTGACATGGAATTTAATATTCCTATGGCCGCAGCACCTTGCACCATCACCTCCCACCCTGCCATGCCACTAGACCCAGAAGTTCAGTTTATTTCAAATTTAGGCCTGGGTCTGGTCCCAAACCCAGAACAAAGGGGCATCTAATCACATCTAAGGCAATGTAAATAGTAATTCATAAGTAATAAATCATAAGTTGCATTTATTCTTTAAAGTATTAATATTGTAATACTTAATTGTGTTATTGATATTACATTCTATTATATATTATATAGTAATTGTAATATTGAGTATTGACTATGTAGCAACCACCATTGCTAAGCACTTGACAGATGGTACCTCATGCATACATCACAAAAGCCCCTATTGTGAGGTCAAGACTGCCACTGCCCTCATGTTACAGATGAGGAAACAGGTTCAGAGAGGCTAACTTGCCCAGGGGGAAGTTTTGCCAACTGCTGTTTCTCTCACCACAAACAGGGCTCACTCTGTGATGAGACATGGTGGCCATTGTATAAACAGCTGTCTTGGCTGGGAATAACCCAAGCAAAGACTGCTATATTCAGACATTTAGCCACAAACAAGGGCTTTTAAAAGCCCCTGAAGCACAAGAGCCTTGATGATCTCCCCAATTTGGCCTTGTACTTGGGGGTTTTGTTGAGTTTTACTTTTGCCTTCATTCCAGTAGCCCAATCACCTAAGAAGTAACCCTGCCCATCCCAGAGTGGCAAGGGAAAGAAGTCAATATTTTTTGTGGTTCAACCTATTTTCCTCCCTTTTTCTGACCACAAAAACTCATGTTTGATGCTGAAAATATAGGAAAAAGGAAAATATTTTCCTTAAGTATTGTTGCTGTTTCTTTCACGTTCAATATTTAGTAGGGATTTGTGTCCCTTCCCTGTAAATTTCCTGTAACCTTCAAGATTAAGTTTAAATGTTGTTCTTTGGCATTTAAACTATGCCTCCCCCAGCCAATATGATATCAGCTTATTTCCTACTGCTTTTCCAACGTGACTTTTCTGTTCCACAATAAACCAAACAAAATCTGTTCCCTGCTCCCTTCCCAGTCTCCAACCCCATTAGGAATTCCTACTCCCTACTTAAGACACATCCCAACCCCAACTCAGTGAGAGCATTCCTCTGCCCCCCTTATCCATAATCCCCACCCCTGCTCACACACACCTCTCACTCTATCAGACCTCATAGTCTGACCACTCACACTAACTCAGACCCTTAGTTAATTACAAGAGTACCTGTTTTCTTCTCTTCTTACCTGTCTTACTCCTGCTATCTACATGTTCAGAAACTACTGAAGAGCCAGTGTGGCAGGCTCCTGCACCCCCTTTTATACTCTCCCCAATGCCCTAGGACACAATGCTCAATTGATGAGCTCATTTGGTGCTCAGCCAATCCCTGCTGAGCTCCTTGGTCATAGCTGGTCTCTGAGACTAACCACTTAGTAGTGACTTGAGGCTTGATTAATTAAATTAAATAAACTGAATGTCTAAGCCACCTCAGTATCACACTGTCATAAACAAAACAATTAAGTTGAGGTGCTTGATAACACCTTGGAACATTACTGTTCCCAGTCTTAAGAACCAGTGAAAAAACATCAACTATTTCACTCAGAATACATCTTATCTCTTATTCACATGATGTCCTTCCCATTTTTGTTTTCTAATACCTTTTCTAGAATCCCTTCAATTACGTTTGGCTAAGTGCCCGTCATAAAATTTAAAAGCATGTCCTGCTTATTTTCTTAATCTCATATTTCACATTACAACCGTCAGATAAACATCATTTAAACACATAATTTGAACATCACCACGTACATAGATAACTCATATGTATAGTTTTAAAAATTTAGTTTCCCAATTAGGAATATCTTTATCCTGTTGTCTCTTGTGTATTCTCATTGTTCCTTTTCTGAAATTCTCTTCTGTGTCTAGTTCTCATTCACTTTTTTTTCCATCTACTCCTTTCATATTCCCCATGAATCCTCTCCTGCCCTTTCCAGCCCTGATCTTTCCTTCTTCAAAAAAAGTTCATAATATACAATTTGGGACACATAGAAATGAGAAACTCTTAATGAGAAACTCTTAAGTGATATTAAAATTCACAATTTCATATCAATTTGCCTTAGTTGGTATTCTAAAAAAGTTGTTTCTAGGTTAGTTTTGTTAAGCTGTGCTGAGATCTTATCTGGGCAAGTCAGTTTCCATATCTAATATTTCTTAAAACAGTACCTTATTGACTGCTAAAGAACTTCAAACTAAATGTCTTGACATTGAAAATGGTACTGATCTTTAAGAACTTTACATTTGTATGTATACCTTTTGTCGGTCTCTTTGTGTGTCTTTGTCTTATCTTCCCAACTAAATCATACAGAGAGGTGGTTTATTTAACTTTATACCCCACAGTGTCTGAAATAGTGTTATCCACAGATAGTAGGGGCTGAAGAAATGCTGTTTTTTTTAAATTAGTCCCCCTTGTTTTGGGTAAGCTCTTCCTATTGCCCATCTCAGTCCTTCTCAGTGATGCTGTTCCTCCTATTTATCCCCTTACTTTGATCTCCCTTTGATTTCCATATTCTCCCCCTTCCCTTTCTTCTTTAACTTCTCTCTGCTACCTCTCTATCCTGCTCCTTCCAGCTCTGAGTGGGACATGAGGCCTTAGGTCACATCTCCGGCCTAGCATGTGCTGGGCTCTGCATTGGATGCTGAGAAAATGAAGAAGACTAAGGCAGTGTTGTTTCCCCTTAGGCTTTCATGGTCTAGGAGGAGACAGAGATGAGTCTGAGATGAAAAAACTAGTAGAGTAGGGGACAGAGATTGTCGGGTGTACAATGACACTAAGTGCGATAAAACTATAACAGAAACACATACAAACAGATGTGAGAGAAAAGGCAGGCAGACCAGATCTGCCCGGGGTGGGCTGAGAGGAACTTCTCAGCAACAAAAATGGATACAGTTTCAACAGTCCAGGAAAGGACGGAAAGGGATACAGGGTAGAGTAAATATATTTGTGCAAAGCCACCAAAGTATGAAAGGAAAAGCGAGAAGTACAGTATGTCCAGAATGAGTCATAAGGTGAACGTTTAAAACTAGGCTGAGGACATAGATGGGGCTTGCTTGTGAAGGGTGTAGTATGAGTATGCCCTGCTGAGAGCTCGGACTATACTCTTTGACAAGAGGGGAACCAGTAAAGGTTGTGTTTTGTTTTGTTTTGTTTTAAGAAAACAACCCTAGTAGAATATATTCCTCTGTGCTCTCTCACTCTCTTTCTCTCTCCATCTTTCTCTCTCTCACACACACAGACACTGAATAGATATACTGTTTCTTAATGCATGAGTTTAGAGTAAACTATATCTGATTTCAAAGGCCTCACAATCTGGCCCTACTCGATTTATTCAATTTTGTACCCTATCACTCTCTTGATCCCTCTAAGCAGTTAGCCCATCCCCCTCTGACCTAACAATGAGCTCTTGTTTACGTCATTTCCCTTGCCTGAGAACAGACCATGGCCTACCTCTTCCCACAGAGTATTCACAGGGTCCTCACAGTTTATACCATAGCTTTTAGAGTTTTATATGGTCTTGTACTGTTTTCTAATTGTTTGTGTCCCTCTTATCTCCCCTCCTAAACATAAACCCTCTGGGAGTTGGAGAGTAAGCTTCATTAGATGAAGGATCACACAGTTCATAGTCACCTCTGTTCCCCCTTCTTAGCTTATAGTAGATGCTCAGTGAAGACTAATTCCCTAATTGCACACAGTTGTAATCAAGAACATTTTTGTTGGGCGCCTGGGTGGCTCAGTGGGTTAAGGCCGCTGCCTTCGGCTCAGGTCATGATCCCAGGGTCCTGGGATCGAGGCCCACATCGGGCTCTCTGCTCAGCGGGGAGCCTGCTTCCTCCTCTCTCTCTGCCTGCCTCTTTGCCTACTTGTGATCTCTCTCTCTGTGTCAAATGAATAAATAAAATCTTTTTTTTTTTTTTAAAGATTTTATTTATTTATTTCACAGAGGGAGAGAGATCACAAGTAGGCAGAGGCAGGCAGAGAGAGAGGGGGAAGCAGGCTC
>LNAC01000588.1:86858-180841 GCA_002007465.1 Ailurus styani
GAAGGATGCCTGGGTGGTTCAGTTGGTTAAGTGTCTGCCTTTGGCTGGGGTCATGATCCCAGGGTCCTGAGATCGAGCCCCGCATGGTGCTCCCCGCTCAGGAGAGAGCCTGCTTCTCCCTCTCCCTCTGTTGCTCCCCCTGCTTGTGTGCTCGCTCTCTCTCTCTCTCTCTCTCTCTCTCTCTGACAAATGAATAAATAACATCTTTAAAAAAAAAAAAAAACGTTTTTAGTAAATGTCTGCCTCCTCCCTTCCATGGGGGCAAGGATTTTTTTCTCTTTTGTTCACTGATGTTTCTCAAGTACCTAGAACAGTGTGTGGCACATAACATGTGTTCAAAAAATACTGTCGAATTAACTATGTGTTACGATATCAGGGATTTTGTCTTTGCCCACCCTCTTTAACACAGTAGAAGCATGATAAATTTATTGAGTAAATGAGGCCAAGATCATGTCTTAAGTTTTTTATACCACTATCACACTGTTAGACACTCAATACATATTTCTGATTGGTGGATTGGACATGAAACAGGCTTGCTACTGAACTTTATATTATCAGAAGCACAGGTCTTCCCTTTATAACTGAGAAGGTATTACCAGTTTGCTTGCACACACAGGCAAGAAACCCTTTCTATAGCATCTAAACAAAGTTCTTCCACAATCACTGATTTTTCAAGGACAAAAATGTCCACTCTGAGAGGAGAGGGAACGTAGGAAGCTGGTCTGCACTACGTTAGAGTACTCTCATTACCAGATACTGAAAAAAAAGCTTGCTTAGTAAAGCATATCCCTCAATCAGAGGTCACTGGGAAATAGCTTAGCAACAGCTATAACCTCACCATGCACAGATCATCGAGGTTTGCTTAAACAGCCTCCCACTAAAGCCTCTCTAAGCATGCTTTCCCTCCACTTTTATTACAGGAAATCGGTCTTGAGCCTTCAGGCAAGAAGTGCGTGGTAATTTTTGTAAACAACATAATCTTATCAGAAACTGAAGTCCAATTCACAGACCTGTACCCCTTGGGCAAATAATAAAAATAAAATTTAAAAAAAAAAAAAAAAAAAAAGAAACTGAAGTCCATAGAGGTTAAATCACCAGTGAGAGGCTTTCCAAGTGTGTTTGACCCTGTGTATACAGATGGCAAGGCAACTCTGAGTTGGGAAGTACTAAGGAATTACTGGGGAAATCTCTAGGGAATGTCAAAGTCAGCTACGATCTTCCCCGCTCCTTGGATTTTTCAAAATTCCTTTTCATTCAATCCTGATGTCATGCTGAGTCATAAAAAGAAGGGCTCTTCAGTACACCACATCGCTGGAGGCCCTTCAGCCAGCCTCTGTTAGTCATTACTATACTCATGGGCTCTGGGCCAGCGCCATTCACACTTTCCCCCTGTTTTGTGGCAGACGGACTGTGTGCCTCTAATCTTTGTGTTCTTTCTCTCCGACTTCTCTAAAACCCTTCTCCGAGGGAGGAATAGCTTATAACTTTGGGGATAATACAGCTTTAAGGAAACTTTTGGCAGATGCGGATGTCCTCACATCTGGGCAGTGTTAACAGAATCCCGGAGGCCCGGACAGACCAAGAGCCACTCGTTCTAGGAATGTTAAAATAGAAGTTTTTCCGACTGATGAGAGGAGCAGAGAGGAAGGAGAAAAAGAAGGAGAAAGAAAGAGAGCACAAAAACGTATAAAACAGGTAAGATCTGCTGCTTAACCCTCCATACTATACTACCTTGAACCACGGGGGGTAATGAGACCCAGGATATGAGCAACATGGCTAGTGGAGAGGAGGGTTCTTTTATGAAACTGGATCATATGCTGCTTGCCATGTGAGCCATGACCCGGCTGCAGATACATGTCCTCACTACCTTCCCTGCCCGCAGCAGTGGATGGCTGACTCCTCGAGTCAGGGTTTCAGTCTCAGATCGGGGGAGGAGGAGGGCAGGGAAGCAGTCACGGATGCAGAGCAGTGGGTCTGAAAAAGGACAGCCCTTGTTCCAGAACCAAGGAATTGGATTGAGGATGCATATGTGAGAGGGGTTGGTGATCAGTTTACCTAGCTGTTCATTTTCCTGGATCTCTATTCCATCTCTCCTTTCTTGTCCTTTTGTTCCCTCTTTCTGCTTTTATCTCTTGCCTTCACCCCTGGCAGATTTTCTTTTCTTTCTAGCTTCCTACCCATACCTTTCCACTTTCCTTGCCTCCCTTGCTTGTTCTCATTTTTTTTTTCTATCCTGCTTCCTTGCCAGTCTCTGGACAAAATCTAAAGCCAAGTAGCAATGAATTGGGAAATGAATTTTTGCCTTTCTTGGACTTCTCATGTACCTTAAGGACTCTGGCCAGAATCTGCCATCTTTTTGTTTCTCCTTTTCTGGGACTGACTTCTCCCCTGAACATGGCCTTTCATTGAGAGCATGTGGGTGAATGGAGCTCACTGAAAAGTTCAGTGGCCAGTTTATACTAATGGGCAGCAAGTTTAATACTGTCTTATATGAAGTATTTGCTTACTGGGAACCACAAAACTCTCATCCCATTAGAGTGAGGACAGGACAGGAAGTGAGAGGGCAACTGAAGCTTTCTCACCCTCTCCTTACATACCCCCAGTAGGTTCTTCCCAACCTCACTGACTTCCTGCTGGCTCAGCAGAATAAAACTAGAAGGTTAGGCTGGATTCAAAAGCCAAAAGCCACTACCAAACCACTAAGTCTCAAAACCCAAGCCAAAAAAAGAGCCAGGCCATAGTTAATGCATGAGAGAGTAGAGAAAGGAAACATCTAGTCCTGTCTAATACAAAGTTGGGTATAACAATATCTAATATATATTTATTGCTTCCCTATGTGCCAGGCAATAATCTCTTCTGTAAGATAGATACTATTATTATTCCCATTTTATAGATGAGGAAATTGAGTCTTAGAGAAGTGAAGGAAGTTGTCCAATATCCCATAGCTAATATGGACAGAATTGGATACATATACAGATCTGTGTAACTCCAGATTTCAAGCTCTTAGTCCATACATGCTAATGCTTTCCCAGATTAGTGGTTAGGAAATACTAGTTAAGTGGATGAAACCATCAACTGGCAGCTTTTCGATCACAGGATTCCCTCTTAGTTCTATATGACTTTATGTTGGCCCTTTCCTGATCTTGATTCCTCCATGTCCCTCTCTATAACTTGGACAACAGAACATTTTCATCTGATCTCACCAGGGTTAATTGAGAATTGATTGTCTTATGTCATCCCCCTCTTGGGAGGAAAAGAGGTCAGAAATGACAAATAGAGTCTTGTTATTGTGTAAGGTAGAAGATCCTTACAAGGGGACAATGTAACAAGCATTCAATAATTTAAAATTTTCTCTTCTTCCTCACAGATCCTGCATTTCTGCTGCTTCTCACTTTTGGAAGTTCACTGGTGGCTGGTTTCTGAAAGATATTTTCCTTTTCCCTGGTACTTCTGGCCACATATCTCTATTTCTTATCTCCCAAACCTCCCCTCATCCCAACTCCTTTCAAGGATGGCCGGTCAACTAACCCAAAGAGGAGCTCTATCTCTCCTGCTCTTCCTCACTCCAGCAGTGACACCAACATGGTACGCAGGTAAGTTCTAGGACCTGTTGCCCGTTATTTCCAAGGAAGGCAGGACCTAGACTAAGTCTTGGAGAAGGGAGAGTTAGACTGCAATAAGAGACACTTAAATTAAATAAAGAATTATTATTTGCAACAACAAAGATGGTTAATCATTGCAACTGGCTACCAAGGGAGGATTTTGAGGCAAACAAGAGGTATTTGAAAACAGGCTACATCAGCATAAACATGAGAGGGTTGGACAATATGGCCTTTGAGTCCATTATCTCACTTACTTCTGCACTCAGCTTCCTCTCTCTCTCCTTCTTCCCCACCCCCCCCACCCCCGTCTCTCCCTTCCTCTCTCTCCCCTAGACCTCACTAATAGGACAAGATTTTTATAGTCCCTTTCTGCCAAAGATGTTAATGACAATACAGATCATAGTCTCTTAAACAGTAATTCCCTGGTCCCTTCTGGCTTATTCCTTACTTTAGAAGGGATGGAGATTTCTGGATTCCTGAATGTGTCATCCTTTGCCCCTGGAAACATAGGGAGCTGAAGAGAACAGACTCAGTGAGGAGAAGGAAAGGGGGAGGAGAAGTGAAGGAAGGATAATGAGGTGGCAGACAGAGGTTTTTGTTGGGGCCCAACTGGCATTCCAAGTGCTAAGAATAGTCTGTGGCCTGCAGTGTCTGCCCTCATGGGGGCTAGGAGGAGTAGGGGAAGGAGTCAGACCCAACCAATAGAGTTAGGAAAATATCCAGAGACCAGTAAATAACAAACTGCTTCAATCACAGCCACAGTCATTGCAGCTGAAATTTTCCACATGCCCTTAGCTCCTGGTGGAGGCCTTTGGCAGTAGCTCTGTTTGTCTGGAACAGCTGCATCAAGCTTCCAAACAAATATGCAAACTTCTTCCCCTCTTTGGCTTAACCTGGCTTTGTAGGGGGTGAAGCACAAGGACATTGAGATGAAGAAATTCAAGTCAAGCCCTTGGCAAAGTACACACGATTTGGGGTTAAAGGACCCCCAAGTCTCCAGGAGACATGCAGCTGTCCTCACCAGCCTCCCCCTAGCCTCAGTTCAAGTACGCAAGACCAAAATCCAACCAAAGACCAGAGGACTAGGGAGTGGAGATTAGATGGCGCAAAGCCCAATTTGAAGAATTGTAAGAAACCTGATGGAGTACAATGGTCTTTACCTTTTCTGGAGCGGAAGCATGAGTTATTAGAGTCTTGGGGACAGAGCAGTTTAAAACAAACAAACAAACAGAAAACCTTAGACTTATTTGAAACTCAAAGGGCTGTTTGCGAAGGTGGCACTCTCCACTTCCACAAGAATGGTGAGGCTCCTTCTGAGGAGCCCAGGTTGGTGAGGTCTCTGATAGCCCTACAAACCTACTCATTCTGCATTCTTCTGCTCTTAGGAGGCTATGTGATGAGAGAAATTCAGAAATTTTTTTATAATCCTCCCCTACATCGCTAGCTCGGCTGTCTGAGCTTGCTCTACTCATTTGTTCATTCATTCATTCAACAGCTATCTATTGATGACTCTCTGTTCATCCAGCATTGTTTATTCATGGCTATAGCTTGTCCTCCAATAGGAATGACACAAGGAAAGCAGCCAAGTGTGGATTCAGGGCTAATCAGAAAAAGGATCCAGGAATAATCAGAAGGTGTTGGGAAAGGTTAAGAATATTAATAAAGTGAACAGTGGGTTATAAAGTGTGGATTGGCATATCTGTGTAGTTCTGGATGTCAGACTACACCTGTGACACTAAGCCAAGCATCAGTGTGGATCTTAAAATAGTTTCCAAGTCTTAGTTACATTTCCAACCATACATTTGTGAAGGGCAGTGCTTAGAGGATCTGACAGTACTATGGAATTTAAAGAGACCCAGTAACAGACCACACAGTAATCTCTGATTGATGCAAAGGAACTGAGGAATGCTGCCCAAACCTCTCTTCTCCAGTGCTGAAAAGGGGTAAGAGATGGAACAATGTGGGGAGCATCCCCTCTATTTTCTTATCTCTCATCTCAGTATCTTAATACTAGCAAAATACCCCAAGACAGGCAAAGAGAGGAAAGTGGAAAGGCTTAAAGCGGTAAGGGGGCCTAAGCCCATTCCCATCGCAATGCAAACTTGGCCCTGGTCCAGCTACCTCTGCACCCTGCTGGAGACTGTAATTATCTGAGTCTTTCCCTCAGCTTTCCCACAACCCCTGTAATTCTGGAATGATCAAAATGGCTTTGTGGCCTTTGATCCCACACACAGTAAAAAGGCTGGATTGCAAGAAAGATTTTGGATTTTTTTTTCCTCTGCTGGGTATTGTCTAAAGCTTTCTCTTACTGCCATCTTTAGCAGAGTATCTGAGTTTGGTATCAGGGAATCAAACCACCCTGAGCTGGGCCGGAAAGCCCACTCTGCTCCTTCCTAGCTGGGAGAACTTGGGCTACTCCCTTACCTTCTCTGAGCCTGTGTCTTCATCTGTGTATCAGAGAACAATAGGAATGTCTATGTCACTGAAATGTTAGGGTGACATAATACGATAACATGTGTAATGGGCTGAACACAGAGTACAAGGACATGCTAAGTGATGTGAGCAGTAGTGTTGCTCCTGCTGCTGTTGCTGCTACTGCTCTCAAGCCATAGGCTTCTAACACTCTTGCTTGCTCTTCTGGTAAACAGAGGCTTCCTTCCTGCTGGGCATTCCTTCACAAGCAAACTCGGGAACAAGAGTGCTGGGGCTAATCCTTTAGGGAATCCCACACATCTGGTCTCCTGTTTACAGAAGCTGTAAGGCTCTGAGGCTAATACTAAACTGAAACAGCTGACAAGAAGAACCCTCCCATGTGGGAAGGGAGAGAGCAAGGGAGAGGAGGCCTAAGGAGAAATAAAGGAAGCCAAGAAAGGAACCAAACTGGAAAAACAGAAAAGAAAAATAATATTAAAGAGAAGGAAAAAAATGAACTCTTTCCTCTGGAATGAGGGCAAACCAATGAAGACATGATTTCATAAGGCAAACTTTCAGTTTGATTCATTCCCTTGTTCATCAGGTTGGAATGGTTTCCCAACACCCACCATCCCCCAGTCTGAGCTTGTGGAGAATGGAGGAGCTTCATCATCTAGCCCTTTGCTCCACCCTTTCATGCAGGGGGCCCCGTGCCTCCTCCCAGAGAGGAGGCAGACCAGCTTGCGGTCCGAGTGTTTACACAGGCCAAAGGGCTCCAGCACTAAAACCCAGCCCTGTCCTGAAAGCACACCCTCTCCTGGAAATGAGGAATTGTTTTCTGACTCCGGCATGGCTGGCTGCTGTATTCCTGGGAATGCGTAAAGGCTCGGAGAGGCTGGAAAGAGAGCTTCCGGAAACTTCACTCCGGAAAGGACTAAGTTGTATTCCAATTAGTTTGTATTCATGACTGATTTCCTGCCGTCTGGTGGAACACACTGTTTAATCTCCCAGACAGCAACAGACCTGCCTCCACCAGGGACTGGGCCACTTAACAGAATGGGGGATGGACTGGGAATGTTCTCCTAGCTCAGCAGCTCCCTGCTAAAGCTTCTGCTGATTAAAGGAACAGGAAATTTCTCCAAAGGACTCTGCCTTCATTTCCCTCCAAACCAGGACAAACTGCTCGAGACATGAAACTACACTCATTCCCTCTTGCCTTTGAACCCTCCCTCTGTTTGTCATGCTACCCCCTGCAATGACAACCAAATGGTGAAAGGGTGGTGCCCTATAGGCTAGTGGGAGGTTGAGGAATTTTTCTCTCTGAGGACCATGAGCAGGCCTGTCACTAGTGGGGAGACTCTTACTCAGGCTATTTTTCTCCTCCTACCTGGAACAACAGTCCATCCTCAGAGCTTGGTCATTAGCATCTCACCAAGACCCTGTGTGTTGCGTCAAGGAAATGGGTCAGTTGTAGTCGCCACTGGTGGGACTGATGGATAGTCAAGAAGTTCATTTTTTTTTCTTTTGAATGGAAGCTTCTTGTGCTACCAGTAAGTCACTCCCACCCCTATGATCATGAGCTCACCTTCTATGCACCCGGGATGTTGAGAGTTATGTACAATAGTTCTGCTGCCTTACAAGCCAAAATTTTCCCCACTAAATACCCACCTGGCTGCCTTCCCCATGGAGTGCCATGTCCTCAGGAAGGGACCAAGTTGGATAGTGGGAAGGGTTGGGAAGGACTTGAGCAAGAAATTAGTATGTCATCTTGGTATTATCTTCTTCATTGTAGGTTCAGGCCACTACCCAGATGAAAGCTACAATGAAGTATATGCTGAAGAGGTCCCACGGGCCCCTGCCCTAGACTACCGAGGTAAACCTCCCTGTTTCTCAGGCCTAGACCTTCCCTGAAGCATCCTCATCCAACTTGGCTCACATGTACCAAAACTGTTGCTCAGAGAATCAGGGGCTGTGATTTTCCAATCATGAACTTGGTTACTGACTTGCTGTATGACCTTACCTCTTTAGCACTAAGGTTACCCATCTATTATTAATCATTAAGTATTGACCGAATACCTGCTGTATCCCTAATCCTGTGCAGGGTAAGCCTGTGGATGATACAAAATCTAAAGTAATGTTTTGTCCTCCTAAAGGAGCTTACATTCTGCTGGGGGAGGGATGTGGGTAGGGGGTGGGTGAGAGGGCAACAAAATTAACACATGTAGGGCAAGTAAGTATGAAATTATGTGGTAGCAGTACGTGCAATAAGAGTTAAGAAAAAGAAGTCAGGGGAAGGATCATGAAAGGTGATGTTTAGATTAGGACTTGAATGGTGTGTGAGTTTTGAGAACTGGAGAAAAGAGGGGAGGGCATTCAGCAAAGCAGTTGACCACAGATATAGAGGTAAGTACAAAGCAGTTAGAGGAAGGAGCTAAGAAGAAACCAGCCTGACTGGAAGAGATGGGATGTGGAGGACATAGGAGAAAATAAAGTTGAGTGTAAAGAGTGAGACAAAAATTAGGAAAGGCTCCGTAATGTAGGGACCTCTCTTAGGTCAGGCAGGAGAACTATCTGTGAAGAACGCTGAATAGGGAGGGACTCCTACATTAGAAAGCAAGTTAGACCAGGTGATATCTAGTATCTCTTCCATTTCTAAGATTCTTTGTTTGTATGCTTTGCAAGCTATACAAGAGAGTTTCGCTGTTGTGCTAGGAGTTATAAGGAGCCATCATATGTCTTTGCACAGTGGGTGGCATGGTAATGATAATTTCAGAATATCAACCTTGTTATTGTGTACAGGGTAGAGTCTGGGTCAGGGAGACTCTTCATTACATGAATCAGTAATGGTAATATTGATCAGAGATGATTGAGGGTAGTGGCTAAGAAATGGAGAGTAAGGATGAACCCCAGAGATGTTTCAAAGAAAGAGATGACAAGATTTTATTCAGATGTGATGTACCAAGAGGCTAAGAAACAAACAGATATCTGAAAGCATCCAGTCTGAATACTTGAGAGAACCTAAGAGCCCTCTCAGAAAGACAAAGTTAGAAAAGAAAATTAGTTTGGGGAATGTACCCTAAAGGCAGTGGGAAGTAGGAAGATGGAGCTTAATGGATGAGCTGTCTGCAAGACCAGAGGGCCAAAAGTCAGAGCCTTAGAGGACATCTACAGATGTGAGTAGGAGAAGAGAAGCCAACAAGGGAAAAAGAGATAGTTAGAAATCAGCCCTGTAGGGGTGCTTGGGTGGCTGAGTCGTTAAGCGTCTGCCTTCTGCTCAGGTCATGATCCCAGGGTCCTGGGATGGAGCCCCACATCGGGCTCCCTGCCCTGCGGGAAGCCTGCTTCTCCCTCTCCCACTCTGCCTGCTTGTGTTCCCTCTCTCACTGTGTCTCTGTCAAATAAATAAATAAATAAATAATTTTTTAAAAATTTAAAAAAAAGAAGTCAGCCCTGTAGAAGGAAATCTGTGTAGTACTTATCATATCAGAGAAGCCACATGAGAAGAGAGTTTTAAGGAAGGGGAAAGAATGAGGTGTCTACTGTGTCAAATATTGCAGAGAAAAATTGAGGGTATTTCAAACATTGTATTTGGCAAGAAAAAGGTAAATGGTGAGAAAACTATTTGAGTAAATAGTTTCAATCAAGAAATGATCAGAGCTTTGTGTTTCTCTATGCTTCTTTCTAAGTACCTTCTATCTATCTTCTTCTTGCTGCCAAATGGTCCACACCCACTGCCTTGTTGCCTTAGCTCCCACTAACTCCTAAATTCTCTACGGTCTGCTTCCCACTCACCCACAAATACCCATGCAGAAACAGCATTCCTTGAAGATCACAATTCTCTCCAATGCCTAAATCATATGGCCCTTTCTGAAACTTCAATCTCTCTAGTTTCTCGGCAACGATGAGCAAATCCCTCTCTTCTTACCACCCCCTGCCCCACATACTTGGGCTCCATGCCGTTTCACTCTTCTGGTCATGGCTCAAGCCAAGAAAGGAGATGGGCTCTCTAGTGGTGACAAGAGACAATGAGGCATGGATCTGGACTTTTTATAACTGACATGTCTACTGAGTTCTCAGATAAGATCTCCAAATGCTACTGGAAACTTGCATTTAGAATTATCCAAAACTAAATTCTTTCATCTTCCCTGAAAAAGGTTCAACCACTGACCTTCCTGTTTTTGATAATAATACCATAGTTCTTTAAAAGAAGACTCAATGGCATTTTTGTTTGTTTCAAGTTTTTATTTAAATTCCAGTTAGTTGGGGTACCTGGGTAGCTCAGTCAGTTAAGCCTCTAACTCTTTCTTATTTTTTATTTTTTAAAAAAAAATTTAAGATTTTATTTATTTATTTGACAGAGAGAGCACAAGTAGACAGAGCAGTAGGCAGAGGGAGAGGGAGAAGCAGGCTTTCTGCTGAGAAGGGGGCCCGATGCAGGACTCAATCCCAGGACCCTGGGATCATGACCTGAGCCAAAGGCAGCTGCTTAACCAACTGAGACACCCAGGCGCCCCTAAGCCTCCAACTCTTGATTTCAGCTCAGATCATGATCTCAGGGTCATGAGATTAAGCCCCACATTGGGGTCCACACTAGGCGTGAAGCCTGCTTAAAATAGATTCTCTCTCTCCCTCTCACTCTACCCCTCCCTCCCGCTCATGCTCTCTCTCTGTCTAAAAAAATAAAACAAATTCCAGTTAGTTAACATATAGTGTAATATTAGATCCAGGAGTAGAATTCAGTGATTCATCGCTTATATACAATACCCAGTGCTCATCACAACAAGTGCCCTTCTTTTTTTTTTCTTTTTAAAGATTTATTTATTTATTATTTTAAAGAGAGAGAGAGAGAACAAGTTGGAGGGACAGAGAGAGAAGGAGAGAGAATCTCAAGCAGAGTCCACACTGAGCACAGAGCCAGATGAGGGTCTAGATCCCTCAACCCTGAGACGATGACCTGAGCTGATACCATGAGTCAGACACTTAACTGACTATGCCACCCAGGTGCCCCACAGCAAGTGCCCCTCATACTACCCATCACCCATTTAGCCCTTCCCCTGCCCATTTCCTCTCTGGCAAATCTCAGTTTGTTTTCTGTGGTTAAGTGTCTGTTTCTTGGTTTGCCTCTTTCTTTTTTTCCCCCACGATTGTTTGTTTCATTTCTTAAATTCCACATATGAGTGAAATCATGTGGTATTTGTCTTTCTCTGACTGAATTATTTCCCTTAGCATAATACACTCTAGCTCCATCCACGTTGTTGCAAATGGCAAGATTTCCTTCTTTTTTGATGGCTGATGAATATTCCATTGTATATATATGTCACAACTTCTTTATTCATTTGTCAGTCGATGGACATTTGGGCTCTTTCCATAATTTGGTTATTATAGATAATATTATAGATAATGCAGCTATAAACATCAGAGTGCATACTGTTTTCCAGAGTGGCTGTGCCAGTTTCCATTCCCACCAACAGTGTAAGAGGGTTTCCCTTTCTTCATCAATGGTATTTTTAATAGTCCCTTTTCCTCATCACCTCTCACCAGTCATTCACCAAAAACTGTCATTTCTTTGTTACTCCATGGGATTAAAACTACCTCACACATGGATAATGACAATTGCCTCCTAACTGGATTCTCTGACTCAAGTTTTTCCCTTCCCCAAACCTAGTGGCCCACTGTGACCATTTCTTTTTCTTTCTTTTTTTTCTTAATCCACTAAGCTTGCAGTACCCACTGGGACCATTTCTAAAGAATCTGCCCTCAGTCTAGCTGCCCAGGCTGAGAACTCATTACCCCTTTTCCCCACATGAAATCTATGCTTCAGCCAGATTAGTAGAACTCTACTCTGGTCCCTGATGTCTTTAGCCCACACTGAGCTTTCCCTCATCCATTCCCTCATTCCCTTCCACTCATTTATTCAATAAATATTTACTGAGTACCTGTGATATACTTCCTCTGAAATAAATATTTATTGTGTGGACCACTCATTTAGCATTCATTATGTGCTGCCCCTTGGGTTTACTTTTTTGTTACCCTCAACTAAATAATTCCTGGTTAACAGAAGGAGCAATGTGTGATACCCCTGCAGAGCTATGTAAAAAGTAGTGCTCAAGAATTGTTTGCTGGCTGGTTGCTGGCTGGGAACAGAAGCCAAATTGTAGGAAACTGTATATGTGGAAGTGGAAGGGGAAAAGCAACAGACGGGGGTCTGACAGCCCTACAATTGATATTAACCTGCATCACTGGTTATTTTTAAATGTCATAAAGCTCCTTAGAAAAATGTAAGTGACATGGTGGCGTTTGGCCTTGTGTTCAAGTGTCTCATGGCTCTTTTTGGAACTTAGGCTCAGGATATAAAACTGAGTGAGGTTATCACTGTTGAGTAGAGAGGGGGTGGCTGGGAAAATACAACCTGAGACCCCAGCCTCCCTTGTAAGGTCTTTGTGTTTTCACACTAGCTCTGCAATTGTAGTGAGTGAGACTTCCTGCTAAAAAAAGAGTCTGGCAGCAGCGCGTTGTTGCTTGAAGCAAAATGAACAGGTGGCTCAAACCCAGACACTGATTTAGGAAATATCATTCGCAGGGCTAGGTATATTTTACACAGGCAATTTCATATGATTCTCAGCACAGCCCTATGAAACTGGTTTAGTATCCCCTTTTATAGAACAGGAAGCTTAGCTCAGAGAAGGCAAATTTAGAGAGAGGCAGAGCTCGGAGGGGGCGGAGCAGGAATTGAGACCCAGGTCGGGACTCTAAAGCCACGCTCATTCCATCTTTCATCAAAATGTAACCCATCGTTTAAAAAAAAAAGATTTTAAAAAAAGAGTAAGAGTTAACTAGTAAAAACCAGATCATGATTTTAGAGCAAGCTGACCATGTAGTTTGGTGCCATTTTCGCTAATCTTGAACTTTCTTTCATTCCCTTATCCTGACTCCTGGCATGGAGTCAGAAACTCTTTGTGAGGTATGCCCTTCTTTCCTCTGGGGGCACCACTTTTCCATTACATTGCTTCAGCCCTAGGCAAACTGGTAACTCTGCCTGGGTAATCTGAAGATAATCACAGATGAGGCCTTTTCACCTCTGTTGTCAGCACTTTGTTTTCTTCCAATCCCCAAAAAGAGATAGGCGGACAGCTGCACGGAGAAGAGGACTCTTGAAACTCCCACCCCCTCCACTTTCCTGCAATTTCACCCTGGACAAACACATATTGTGTGCTAGTCGTTGTGCTGTGTATTTGATAAATGTTATTTCATTTAAATAAATTACATGTTTGCTAGGTAGTGATATGCAAAGATCTCTGAAACACATTGTTAAGTTTATTTTGAAAAGTACTGGTAGGAACAGTAGCATAATACACTACTCTATGTGTTAAAAGGAGGGGGGTAGGGACACCTGTGTGGCTCAGTCAGTTAAGGGTCTGCCTTCAGCTCAGGTCATGATTCCAGGGTCCTGGGATTGAGATCTCCCTTGGGGGGGGGGTCCCTGCTCAGCGGGGAGTCTGCTTCTCCCTCTCCTTCTGCCCCTCTCCTCGCTCATGCCCTCTCTCTCTCTCTCTCTCTCTCTCTCTCAAATAAATAAGTAAAACCTTTTTTTGTTTTCAAAAAAATAAGAGGGGTAAAAAGAATCTAGAGCAATATTTGCTTTATATGCATAAATAAACTATTAACTGTTTTTTTTAAAAAACTTTTTTATGGGGGGACTAAGTGGGGATAGACATGGGAGCAGGGTTGGGAGGGAGACTTTTCACTGTGTAATTTTTTATACATTTTGTGTTTCAAAACGTGTGGCTATATTACCTATACATTGTAAATTTATAGTAAAAGTTCATAGCATATAAATTGTAAAAATACATTATAAATTGTAAATTTATACTTCCAAATAGCAGCCTAACGCACTGCAGCTGCAAATATTGTGATTAGGAAAAAAAATGGGTTTTAGAGCCAAAGCTTGGGTTCAAATCCCAGCTCTGCCCCTTACCTGCCAAGGGACTCCAGGCAACTTACTTCCCTACCTGCAAAACAGAGATAAACACCTATCTATCTCACAGGGCTGTTGGGAACTGTATGAAATGACGGATGTGAAAATAAAAAATATCTATATAAAGCAATGTGCCCAGCACATGGTAGCTACTCAGTAATGGCTAACACATTTCCTACCGGACATTCTTGCCGTGCAATTTTTAGCCACATCCTTAGTTACAGTTTCCCATCAGCATTCTTTGAGTATGGTTGTTCAACTGATTGTAAATCTCCACAACCGTACTGTCACCTCTCCTGTACGTATGTCTTCATCTAATCCACATCAGTAGCCTGAAAGGCATTGTCACGTGCTTCACTTCCATATAATGTATGGCACCATTTACCTTGCTCTACCAGTCTGGTGACCCTACGCTAAAGGGAAATGAGGTCAATCCAGAATTACTTGCTCTTCAGGACACCTGGAGATAACCATTTCTCTTTCTAACTGCTCAGAAGCCTATATTTAAATATTCTAGAACCTGCTGCCATCAGCACTATCAGCCTCACCAGGCTGTGGTTCCCAGAGGTTGCCTTCCTCCCTCTGGGCATCTAATGTGCAACATTGTGACCATAGTGAATAATACTGTGTTGCGTACTTGAAATTTGCTAGGAGACTACATCTTCAGGGTTGTCACTACAAAAAAAATGGTAACTGTGAAATTATGGATGTGTTCATCAACTCAATGGCAGGAATCATTTCACAGTGTATATGTATATTAAAACAGCACATCGTACACCTTAAATATGTATCATTTTATTTGTCTATTGTACCCTTCATAAAGCTGGAGCAAAAACAAAATTGGAATAGTGTTTTAGCTCTTTTCCAGCCTTCTGATGTGTTTTCTTTATGCTAAGATTCCTCTGGGCCAGCAAATGTGAATTTATTTGCAATAAGGAGGCCCTCTTTTACCATCTCAGCGTTTACCCCGAACTTTAGATTTCCCTTTTCTATGCTTGCTTGTTCCATTCATTCCAATCTGATGTGTATCTTCCTTGGCAGAATACAGGCGAGCAAGAGAACGGGAGTGACTGTTGGGGTCCCAGTCTCCCATGTAGAGTCGTTGTGTGGTGACATATAATCAACAGCTCTGCAACTATAGTGCTGAAGAGACTTGCTGTAATTTGGAGATGGTGTCCCCAGATGGCAGTCGTGTACCACAAGCACAGGCTCAAAACTAACACTGGAAGCCGCAAGCATGTTGTTGCTTAGAGAATAGTTTGTACACTGTCATCTGTCTTCATTCGCCAGCTGCCCTCAGGCAGAGGTTCCTGGCCTCTCTCTGTTCCTTTAGCTCCTGATGTGCTTTCTTTTTTAAAACCCCGCCCCGAGCACCTGGGTGGCTCAGTGGGTTAAAGCCGCTGCCTTCTGCTCAGGTCATGATCCCAGGGTCCTGGGATTGAGGCCCATATCCCGTTCTCTGCTCAGTGGGGAGCCTGCTTCCTCCTCTCTCCTCTCTCTCTGCCTACCTCTCTGCCTACTTGTAATCTCTCTCTCTGTGTCAAATGAATAAATAAAACCTTTAAAAAAAGCCCCGCCCCTTTTTGTCTCAGGATTTGGGAACCGAATGAGCTCTTCTGAGGCTTTAGCCTTCCCAACCCCAGGCTAAAAGATCTATGTCATCCTATGTATACATCCCTGGGCATGTGGTCCTCTGCCTGTTTATATGCACTCCTTTAAAACCTGAACCCACTGGGGATGCCCCGATGGCTCAGTTGGTTAAGCATCTGCCTTGGGCTCAGGTCATGATCCCAGGGTCCTGGGACTGAGTCCCACATGGGGCTCCCTGCTTAGCGGGGAGCCTGCTTCTCCCTCTGCCTGCCGCTCCCCATGATTGTGCTCTCTCTCTCTTTCTCTCTGGCAAAATAAATAAATAAAACCTTTAAAAAATGTGAACCCACTGACGAGTCGTTTATTTTGTGTAACCAATGAGGCATCTTTCTAATGTCTTTATAATTTAAGGGCTCTTTCACCTTTCGTGCTCAGTGCTGAACTGGGATCTGACTTTATTCCCAAGCAGCCTTCTTTGGTATCGCAGTACCTTCCTCTCCCTAGCTTATATATTTGTGTTCATTTTTTTAGTCATTTTAAATTCACGTACTGTAAAATTCATTCTTTTTGGCATACTGTTCTATGAGTTTCAACAAATGCATACAGTCAGGTAACCACCACCACAGTTCCATCACCTCAAAAACTTGCCCAGGGCTTCCCCTTTGAAGTTATCCCCAACCTTTTCTCCTGATCTCTGGCAACCACTGATCCGTCCCTGTATTTTTGCCTAATCCAAAATGTCATATAAATGGAATCCTACAGTATGCAGACTTTTGAATCCAGCTTCTTTCACTTTGCAACCTGCATTGGAGATTCATTCATGTTGTTGTGTGTGTCAGCTCTTCATTCTTTTATACTGATAAACCACAGTTAGTTTAACCATGCAGCCACATGACATTTGCGTTGTTTCCAGCTTTTGTTAAGTATGAATTGAGATATTTTAAACATTTGTGTACAGCGTTTTGTATGAACACGGGTTTTTTTTTAAGATTTTATTTATTTATTTATTTGAGAGAGAGCGAGAGTGAGAGAGCACAAGCAGGGGGAGCAGCAGAGGGAGAGGGAGAAGCTGGCTCTCCACTGAGCAGAGAGCCCGAGGAGGGGCTTGATCCCAGAACCCTGCAATCATGGCCTGAGCCGAAGGCAGACGCATAACTGACTGAACCACCCAGGTGTCCCCACAGGTTTTCATCACTTGAGTAAATACACAAAGTGGATTTGTAGAGGTGCACAGCAAGTGTGTATTCACCTTTATAAGGAACTACCAAAATATTTTCCAAAGTTGCAGTATCATTTTGTATTTGCCCTTGCAGTGTATGAAAGTTCCAGTTTCTCTCCATCTTCACCAACACTTGATGTATATTTTTTTTTAATTTAGACATCCTAATGGTATCTTGTGGTGGTTTTAATTTGCATTTCTCTACTAACTAATGATGCTGAGCATCTTTTCATTACTTATTTGCTTATCAGTATATCCTTTTCAGTGACATATCTGTTCTTATTTCTGCCTAAGATGTCTTTGCCTAGTTCTTGAACCCAGAGATTCTCTCCTATTTTTTTCTCAAAGTTTTATAATTTTATTTTTTACATTTAAGTCCATGATCCATTTTGAGTTAACTTTTGCATAGGTTATAAGACTTAGGCTGAAGTTTTGTTTTATTTTGTTTGCTTATGAAAGTTCAATTACTCCAGCACCATTTGTCCAAAAGGCTAGCTTTCCTCCATTGAATTGCTTTTGCGCCTTTGTCAAAAATCATATTGACAGACAGACTTGTATGGATCTATTTCTGGGCTCTCTATCCTGTTCCACTGGTCAATGTGTCTGTCTTTTCACCAATACTACACTGTCTTGATGACTGGACTTCTAGCTTACTTTTCTTCTATTGCTACAGTCCCCCGGTGGTGTTACACATTAAATATCCAGGATGGAGAAGCCACATGCTACTCTCCGAGGGGAGGAAATTATCACAGCAGCCTGGGTACTCGTTGTGAGCTCTCCTGTGACCGGGGCTTTCGACTGATTGGACGAAGTTCGGTGCAATGCCTGCCAAGCCGCCATTGGTCTGGAACGGCCTACTGCAGGCGTAAGTGCTGTGTGTGCATACCCTGACATGTGTACGTGGGAGAGGTCAGCTGGCCAGTCAGCCACTTGAGGGCATATTCTTGGAGGTGTCTCTGTGCCCTCTGTCGAGTGAAAATTGAGAATTTTCCACAGGTGCCCTGCAGGCACTTTCCCCATCCTAACATTCTAGCTCATTTTCTCTCCCTGTGGTTATTGCCCAAGCAATACGGACATTTAAATAACAAGCAGCCCTTCTGACTCTGAGGGTCCAGGAGCACATGTAAAGTTTGGGCCTGGGGCCTAAGGTGAACCTGGGCCTTTCTCTGGAGCTCTCAAGGATGTGCGTGGTCTCAGACTCTTTCCCAGTCATGGTAAACTGCTATACTTTCTGCCCTAAGGCCTTAGAAGGCCTTGGCAGTGAAGGTATGAGACATGGGTTATTCTTCATTTTCTTCTGAAAGTCAAGAAGAATCGCTCAGGCTAGAATGTGGAAATACTAATACACACATTCTAAGTCACATCCCCCTCAGCTCCCAAATTCCTATGTCTTATTCAAGCTCCACAACCTACCCACGTTTAGCAGCTGAGCTTTGTCTATCTGTGTGTCCATTGCCAAATGCCATTTGTAGGACCGCCACAGGTGGGAGACTGTAATGGTCTCTTCAGGAGCTCGCTCAGTTCCTTGGTTACTCCCAGGCTGCTTATTGTCGAATGGGGTAGAAACACAAATGTGTGCACATGAATGCCATGTAAATGGATGCACAACAGTGAGCATTTAGAGAGAGATGGCATTGGCCAGAGAAGATGCTGTGGAGGAAAGGGGAGGCTTGATAGCCAGAAAGAAAGAAGCCACCACACTCCTCTAGGTGATTGTAAGTAATTTGGCTTAGGATGTAGACCCATTCATTTCCAAAATGAATTTCAATTGGGCTTACAAAATTAAAATAATATGTCTATAAATGAACATAAAATCAGTTAAAAAAATGGAGACACCCATATTTCCAGGTGCTTGGAATGAGTTAATTACTATGTTTGAACACTGAATCTGGCTTTGTCTTTCCCCATTAGAGAGAAAAGGGCAAACACCTTGGATCACTTTCACTGTCATATAATACTAAGAAAACAAATTTGTCTGAAAACACAAACCTTTTTCCTTAGCCCAGATTTCAAGAAAGTCATTCTTCCATAGGCCTCTAAGTAGAGGATATCAGAAAACATATAAGGCACTCATCTTCAATTCTGGTTTGGCCAAGAAGCCAAACGAATATAGCTTATGTAGAATTTTTATTCAAAGCTCCAATAATCAAACATACGCAGAGCTAAAACTTAGATAACCTAAAGTGTGACTTGCCTGCTTCTCTCAAGTATCAGGTATCTCAAACTAGACTTTGGCAAACTCAGAGTCAGACTCACAATCAATTCATGGAGTCAGTCTCCACTTTTAGCACATGTGGTGTCTAAAGCTCACGGATTCCTCTTTAATCAAATACCACCAAGTTTGGCCCTCCAGGCACTGGTGTGATTTGTATTCTCACCCAGATATAAGATGAGCCTACCTCCACATGAAAGTGAGCCTCAGCTGAGGGATTCTGTGGTAACTGCAAAATTAATTATACTCAAAGGGGAGCTTTGCATTTGCTAAAGAGCATCTAGGATTTGAGGAACAAGATTGGAAAACAGCTACTGAGGCCCTAAATGAGTCCAGAGGTTTATATGCACTGTCTCTTTTAATCTGCATGACAATCCTATGGAATATCCGCATTCTACTGATGAAAACACTGAGACATAGAGAGAGATGGGGTAATTTGCTCTAGTCACAGAGCTAGTAAGAGGTGGAGCTGGGGTGGGCGACTTGGGTGTGATTCTGAAGTCTATGCACTTGGAGAAGTAATTCACTTTTCAAGACGCCCCCAGCCTCCAAGAGCATTACTGTGTTTTATAATATGAAAATAAAAAGGCAGTTGGGCACAAGAATGTAAGGACAGTTTGGGGTAAGGTTTTCTATATTTTCTGCTGTCTCTGATATGGTTCTTCCTGTGATAGATGCCCAGGCATCACCTCCAGATAGTCCCACAGGCCACTGAGCTTACCACTTGGTTCTCTCTTAGAGATGAGATGCCATGCGCTGCCATTCATCACTAGTGGCACTTACACCTGCACAAACGGGGTGCTTCTTGACTCCCGCTGTGACTACAGCTGTGCCAGTGGCTATCACTTGGAAGGTGATCGCAGCCGAATCTGCATGGAAAATGGACGATGGAGTGGAGGCGAGCCCATATGTGTAGGTAAATGGTGGTTACTCCCATGTGTCCTGCTGCAAAGAGCCACCCTGGCATTATAGCCACAGACGATGGGGAATTCTCACCACAGAAGGCATTCCTGCTCACTGTGAGGGTGGCACCCTGGGTGCAAGCTCAACAAAGTGATCACTTCCCCTGGAGCTGGGCTTCCTCCCCCAGTTGCACTGAGCATCTTGAACTGCGGGTGCATCTCTTACCTACCCAGGAGGGAGGTATAGCTTCTATGGGTTCCCTCCAGGGAAGGTAGGGGGCCCAAGAGTCAGCACTTGATTTCTGACCCTGGAAGACATAGATCCTCCCAAGATCCGTTGTCCCCACTCACGGGAGAAGATGGCAGAGCCTGAGAAACTGACCGCTCGTGTATATTGGGACCCACCCTTGGTGAAAGATTCTGCCGATGGTACTATCACCAGGTGAGTAGTGGAGTCTCCTTACACCACCCAGCAGTTTCTCGGACTGCCCACACTGCACTGCACAGGCTGATGCCGTGGTGATGATGTGACCCAGACCCCAGTTCTAAGGGTCTTTTTCCTCAGTGGCTCTCTTACCCGGTCCCATGCAGGGTGACGCTTCGGGGCCCTGAGCCTGGGTCTCACTTTCCCGAAGGAGAGCATGTGATTCGGTACACTGCCTACGATCGAGCCTATAACCGAGCCAGCTGCAAGTTCATTGTGAAAGTACAAGGTCAGAAAGAAGTCTTCCATCTCTACATTGTTCATTATTCCTGCTCTACCCTGACCCTCTCCAGGCCCACCACAATGCTCTCCCCTCTGTGCCTGAAACAGATGCCTCTTTGATATTGGGAGAGGGAAAAAAACAAGTTCACTTACGCAGGGCTGTTTAGGAAGCTGCATTACATATGTATACACACTTCAGAAACCCTGACTCCCCAACAAGACAAGACCGCCCCCAACAAGACGGTCTCATTCTAAATCGCGATAAAATTCATGAAGATACTCTGTATTTATTTGTTTTCTTAGTCTTCTAATTATCAAATCTAATCAGCCTTCATTCTCAGTCTTTGACCTCTGCTGAAATTGGTGGTGATGGCTGTCTGAGTCTTCCTCTTTGGGTTGTGTTGTATTGTTTTGATTTGGTTTTTTCATTATAAAACTAATGCACACTCATCGTTGAACATTTTGGAAATAAATATACAAACGGGAAAAAAAATCTATTGCCCCATCACCCATAGGCAATTATTGTTAATCTTTCGGGATTTTCCTTCCAGTCTTTTATCTACATAGACTTTTAAAAAATAGATAGTTGAGATCATACTGTACACCCAATCTTAGATTACACCTTTTCACTTTCATTAAAACACAAGTAGTTTTCTCGTGCTTTTTAAAAATTCTTTAGAAATATTTTCAATGAGAACATATTAACTGACTTCCAAGAATATATTTTGACTTGCTTAACACTTCTACCATTAAGGGATATTCAAGTCTTCTCCAACTTATTTTTGATATTAACAATTAATTGCACAAGATGATCATCTTTGTGCAGGGTGTCCACAAAGTCTGAAAACATTTTTTTTATAGATCGATAGTCTTTATTATGATAATGTGTATACTCCCCTGCACCTCCAGATTTTATGAACACCTTTGTGTGCATTTCAGATTTAATTCCTTCGGAGGAAAATTCTGGCTCCACCCTTGGCCACTGGAAACACAGAGAAGCCATTCATTCTGATCCTCTTAGGTCTCCTGATCTAGAAAACACAACCTGGGCACCCTCTTAAACTTTTGTTCCTAAAAGAGATACCATAGCCCCTAACGTGATCTCCTCCCTGACAGTGAGACGCTGCCCAACTCTAAAACCACCACAGCATGGCTACCTCACCTGCACCTCGGCAGGGGACAACTATGGTGCCACCTGTGAATACCACTGCGATGGAGGTTATGAACGCCATGGAACCCCCTCCCGGGTCTGCCAGTCCAGCCGCCAGTGGTCAGGATCACCACCTGTCTGTGCCCGTGAGTGAAACCAGGGGTGTGGGGAGGGTGGACGTACTGATCAGGGCTACTTTGGAAGATCTTTCCTTATGCATGGCACAGTGGTCCACTAGCAATGTGTATGATGTGGGAATGGGGGCTTCTGAGATGTGTTTATTTTTAAGAGCTAGTGTTCTCCCATAGAATACTCCTACCTCAATCAGAAGGGTTCAAAATCTCCAAGTGTTCTTTCAGGATTTCCCCCGAGGGAAGGCAAAAACAACCAAAAAGGGTTAACCTGAAAGACTGTAACTCCTCAAGTTGTGTTAACCTGTGCTGGAATGAGGGAAAAGCCATACTCTGAACTGACCATATGCTCTTGCCCTAGCTATGAAGATTAATGTCAATGTCAACTCTGCCGCTGGCCTTCTGGATCAGTTCTATGAGAAACAGCGACTCCTCATCATCTCAGCTCCTGATCCCTCCAACCAATATTATAAAATGCAGATCTCAATGCTACAGGTGAGACCAACCTAATTAGGGCTTATCTCCTTTACTTACCCCCTAAGCCCACCCCATTACTAAGAGTTACCTAGCCAAAGCCATTTGAGTGGAAGGGAGAGGTAGATAAGACAATAGATATGCCCATTGGGTCTTTTTATAAAAAGGTTCTTGAAGAGAATTCATGGAGTACAAACGAGACCAAGAGAAACGGCTCTGAGAAGCTGGAAGGGGCTAGATAGCCAGGTAAGAGAAGATGCTATTTAGGGGGATTCCTAAGGTTAAATCTTAGAAGTTGTTAAGTCGATATTCAGAGGCTCATGATGGCAGCAGCTCTATCAAAGGGATGACCCTGGGTGTCCATACCAAAAATGACCTAATGCCTCCTGCAATCTCTCCCCACCCCCCAAAAAGGGCAGACAAAGACAATACCTCAGCTTGAACAGAAAGCAAGAACAAGAACAGGAAGCAGCCAGTAAGGACAGTGATTCTGAGGGTCAGGATTAGAGGAGTAGCCCAAAGATTAAGTAAGGGTTTGGGCGCCCCAGGCGCCCAAAAAGCATCACTGTTGCTTTAAACCTCACTCTGGGTAACTGGCTAAGAAGCGACCCTGCAAGACAAAGAGCCAGGATAGGGTTACAGGGTGTCCTGCCCAGTGTGAGGAAGACAACAAAACATAATGGAAAAGAGCACAGGCCCTACTTTGGAGGAATCCTGGAGACTGAGAGAAGGCCCTGGCCATGTAGCCTTGTTATGGTAAGGAGCATACGCTTGGGCAAGCAGTATCAGCCCCCAGTTTGAATCTTGGCTCAGAGCATCTTACTCTCATGCAAATTTGGGCAAATTACTCTGTCCCTTACAGAATGGGAATGATACCATCTACCTCGTTAGGAGTGTTGTAAGGATTCACTGATTCCTGCAAAGCATTAGGTATGTGTATTCAATAAACAATAGCTATTATAATTACATCACCACAGCTATCTGTTAAGAACCTATGTAAATCTATTGCAAAGCCAATGCAATACTAAACAAGGAGAGATTATGTTCCTGCAATCTATCAATTACATTTCGCTTTTCTACACTGCATGGTATGACAGGTTTTGTACATTTCATTGGGATAAAAGAAATACTGCTAGGGCAAATGCATTGGGAATGACAGAGGAAAGAGGCTGTTGAACCCTACGGTATGATGGTTGAGAAAGAAGCCTCTTCTTTCCTACACTGTCTCAGCGTGGTCCCAGGAAAAATCAGCTAAGTAGCCTTGGGTTTGAGTCTGAGGACCTACTCCATCAAACCTTCTCTTCTCTCCCAGGAATCCACCTGCGGACTGGACCAGCGCCACGTGACCATCATTGAACTGGTGGGGCGGCCACCTCAGGAAGTGGGGCGCATCCGGGAGCAACAGCTATCAGTCAACATCATCGAGGAGCTCAGGTCCAGGCTGGAGGCCACAGGGAAGGAGGGGGGACAGCAACTCCAGGCAGGACACTGGCAACAGGAGGGTTGGGGGAGAATCAGCAGACACTACCCTCTCGAGGCGTGCCTTGTGTTTGAATTCTTTGGATGCGTTAGGTAAAACCAGAGAGTGGTAGAATATCAAAATCAAATGGGCAGGGGGGAGAGCGTAAAAGACAGATGACTAGGCTCCCCCCCCCAAACTACCTCAGGACCGTGCTTTTATTTTATTTTTTTTAAGACTTTATTTATTTGACACAGAGAGACAGCAAGAGAGGAAACACAAGCAGGGGGAGTGGGAGAGGGAGAGGGAGAAGCAGGTTCCCCACCGAGCAGGGAGCCTGACTTGGGGTTCGATCCCAGGACTGTGGGATCATGACCCAAGCTGATGGTTAATGACTGAGCTGCCCAGGTGCCCCAGGACTATGCTTTCATAAGGCACCTCAGGTGAATCTGAATCACAGCCAGGGCTGAGACATGGATCCAAACATGACTCAGAGAAGCCTCTGATGCTGTTGCATCAGATGCTCATGGCTTCGTCTCTTTGTCTTCAGTCTCCAAAGGAGCAAAAGACATCTTTTAGGCACTAAAATCTGAATCACATCCCTCTGGACCCTGGGCGAAGAGAAGGCTATTGGGGACAGTGGTAGAAGTGGACTTTTCTCATTATCTATCCATTATCACCCCTCCGATGCCTGCACATACACTCAGTGCCAATAAAGCTGTCATTGCTCACTGTTCTGTAAGTGATACCTGCCTCTAGGGCTCAGTCACAGTGGGGACAGAAAGATTCAGTCCAAGGTAGGGGAGAGCCTGGGAAACACACAGAGGAAAGAGACTGAAAACTTGCATCTCCAGATAGAAGAGCTGACCAGGTAATATTAATCAACCTCAGGGCTGCCATGTACGGTTGTGCAGGTTATGCCCAGCCCAACTCTAGAAAACACTAGTCGCAACATATTACGCATGACTGGTAAGGGGGTCTATGAGGGAAGCATAGCCTGGTGTCAACACAGTTGTTCCACCTGGGGTAAGGAAGGGACAGTTTAGCAGAGTTAGATGCAAAGGGATAGCAAGACTAGGGTCTGAAGAGAGAAAAAACAAAGGGGCTTGAGGTAGTAGGTGGGGTGGGGACAAGGGATCAGGTAGGGAAGGAATTAGTCCATGGGTAGAGCCGTGAAAGTTTAGAATGTAGTAGAGCCTGGTGGGCTGAAGCACAGACAAGGTCTCACTCACACCTCATGGGCTCCTCTCTCTAGGCAATTTCAGCGCCTCACTCCCTCCTACTTCAACATGGTATTGATTGACAAGCAGGGAATTGACCGGGAACGCTACATGGAACCTGTCACCCCCGAGGAAATCTTCACATTCATTGATGACTACCTACTGAGCAACCAGGAGCTGATCCAGCGCCGGGAGCAAAGGGACATGTGCGAGTGAACTTGAGCCAGGGCACACATGGAGGTCAAGGGAAAATTCCCCTAGTTGGCCGAAACTGGGGCCTGAAAAAAAGGCAGAATTGGTTCCCCACGGTTCTAGGGACAGGACTCTCAGGTGGGTGAAATTCACCAGTCCTGGGACATTCCCAGGCCCCTTTGTAGGGCTGTGTAATAGTTTCCCTAAGCAAGTCTCTGCTTTAAGTAGCACTCGAGGAGCATACGAAGCTAGGCAGGGACTGAGGACAGGTCCTGGGCAATGGGCTGGGGGTGAAAGTCTTCTTTTCTCAACCTGGCCCCCTGCGAGGCTCTCCAAAGTCTTTCAGATAAGTAAATTCATTCACCAACTGGCTGTGTTTGAGATGGTTCTTCTACCCTGAGGTGACAGCAGAGGGCAGCACTGTCACAACAGACAACCAGGACAAGTAAGTAAGCAAGTCTAGGGGGGATTTTCCCCTGCAGGTGAACTGTATCATTGGAGGAGGTGGGTGGGAGATTCAAGATCTTCTTGAGCTTGTCCTTTGCCCTTTTAGGGGATTGGGTTACAAATGTGATGTTAACCATTGCTTCATGTAGGCTCAAGGAAATTGCAGCCATGCGAGGCCGTTTAGGAAGATGAATCAGGCCAGAGCAGAATGTTTGGTCCTGGCCCAGCTGCTGGTACATGGGCAACAATCTCTTCTTAATGAGCCTCCAGTTCCCCAGCAAAAGGCAGCCAGGGCTGTCCCTTCCTCAGGGAAGCCCCAGCTCATGATCTAGGCAACCCGGAAACCCTCACTCCAAGCCTCTGAAGAACTAGTGGAGAAGGAAAAAAAAAAAAAAAAAAAAGATTCGGCCTCACATATTAACTTACTCAGATCCTTTTTTGTTTTTTTAAGATTTTTATTTGACAGAGAGAGAGACAATGAGAGGGGGAACACAAGCAGGGGGAGTAGGAGAGGGAGAGGCAGGCTTCCTGCTGAGCAGGGAGCTCGATGAGGGGCTCGATCCCAAGACCCCGGATCACGACCTGAGCCTCAGGCAGACGCCCAACAGATCCTTTTAAGAGGTGAGCACAGAGCAGGTGGGAGTTGCCACAGCCCGAAAGTCAAGCCTTAAGAGCTGGGCCTGAAAGTAAATTTGAGGCTGGGCCATTTTGAAATGCAGCAACACTCTAAAGTGTCTATATTTGAGAAAAAAGTGTCCATCCCATGCTGCTGAGAGCCTTCTTCTTTTTTCCTTCTTCTTTGCATATTTTATTTATTATTTATTATTTATTATTAACATATTATGTATGAGAACCTTCTTTTAGACTCTCATGGAACCCAGGGTCATGGTTAAGACTCGGCAGCCTTTCTCCTTCAACTTTGCCTAGGGGTCCCCAGTGGAAAATTAGAGGAGAGAAGAAAGCAGTTTGAGTGGAGAGATGATAAAACTAATGCTTGAGCTCTCACTATGTACGGAACGCTGTTCTAAACAATCTATCCACCAACTCAGAAATCTTCACAAGAACCTTCTAAGGCAGGTCCTGTGATTAGTCCCATTTCACGGATGAGGGAATTGAGGCACAGGGAGGTTAGGCAACTCGCCTGAGATCAGACAGCTAGTAAATGACAGAGTTGGGATTTAAACACCAGCAGGCTGGCTCCAGAGTCCATGTTCTTAAATTTTACGCTATACTGCCCCTACCTTTTCGCCTTTTCATTTCAAGACAGCTGCCTGCTCCAAGCAAAGACAAGGGTTTCACCTTCTCTATGTAATCCTACTCAGACACAAGACTTGGGAGTGGACCCATAAGGAAAGAGGGAACTGGGAGGCTCTCAATCCAAGAAAATCTACTCCCCAAAGAAGAGGGATGGGACAAAAATCATGAGCCCAGAACGCAGGGGGGTAGTAGTGAGTCAGAGAGAAGCTGTTTCCACTGCAGGCTTAGTGGAAATCTCCTTTGTAAAATGCAAAATAAAAAGTGAGGCAGTGGCTGAGTGGACCAGGACATGGAGAGAATGATCGAACTTGGAGCAAAAAAGTCCCTTCTCCCTCTTCCCTCCAGGGAAATACAGGAGCTTGAAAGTCAAAAGACAAGTCATGGACAGAAGACAAAATACAATGAGCTAATGTGGGAAATCTCCGGTCAAACAAGGTCTGTGGTTCCAAAGGCAAAGACAGCACATTAGTCAGAATAAATGCCCTGCCTTGTCTTTATCACTTACACCTCAAGTGGCAAGCCAGGGCATGCTAGCAGGTCAAAGCCCCAAATGACAACATGAATGACAACTTGAACCAAGTCTCCACCTGGGCCTGACTCGCGCATAGAAATGTTCCTCTAGCTTCGAAAAATTGAAAAGCTCTTGTTTTGTTTCTTTTTACTGAGTAATCAGACAGGCAAGTCAATCTTCCTTTCTTTAGGTTAAGTTTCACTGTAACCTCTTTTGCCTTATGATTCAGAAAAATCCAGCCTCTGAAATAGGGGGAAGGGGCAGCAGCAGGATCAAGCTCACAGCCAGACAAGGGGGCTAGCCTCACCCCAACCGTGTACATAGCTGTTCTTTTCTCTCTCTCCCTCCTATCTATCCCCATCCCCATCTCCCTATCTCTCTCATACATATATACACACTCAGACACACACACTCATGCACACAAGGCATTCAGCTGGTTAGGTAATATCCAAAGCATCCTGATTATCCTCTCTTGTAGACTAAACTTATATCTTCAAGATATTTTAGAAAAACGGAGTCATCCCTTCCTTTGAATCTTTGCCCATGACACATATAACGCCCTCGCAAGAAGTAGCATGATATAGTGGAGTCAGACCTTGATTCAAAGGCCTACTGTTGTGCAATAGTGGACTTGACTTTCCTCATCTGTAAAAGGGGAAATTTTCCTACTTCCTAAGGTGCTTGGAGAAATTAAGGAAATGATATATAATATGTGTAGCATAAAGCTTCGTGTGCAAAAGGCATTCAAGATATATTGATGTCTTTTTGCCCAAGAGGCCAAGAATAACTTGGGCTCTCCCTAGAAATCCAGGTTTCTTAACCCAGGGCCTTATTTCTGAGATGGGTTGCTTAGCATCTGTGTTATTTATTTCTCAAAACTAAATAATGGTAGAAGGGGTGGAGGGAAAAGGCCCTACCTCCTAGAGATATTGAAGGATCCAGAAAGAAACACAGCAGAGAACATCTTCCTTCCCCCATGCACAACTCTCTCCTTCTTAGTGGTAGGGGGCTACAAAACTTGAGTTCCTTTGGTACTGGAGAGCGAAAGAAAAGTGGTGCCACTTTTAAGATGGATTCTCAGGTCTCTCCCTAGAACTTTCTTGTGTGTTGACCAAACACAAAAGTCAACAGATCAGAGCTCAGCACAGGTATCAGGCAGCAACATAGGGAAAGGGAAATTTTCTTTGAATCAGTACAGTGTACGCTTAGGGAAGGGCATTTGTCACTTTGGTTCTTCTCCTTCAAACCACTGAACAGCAACTGCAGTAAGGGAGGACATCAAAGAGAAAAGTCTCTGTAGAACTCACAAATGCAAACACTTGACAAGTGAGAAAGCTTTATTGAAGCACACATACATTTCAGGGGGTGGAGAACAAAGGAGCGAGTTACAGGCCATGATTCGAAATTATGCTTTCTATTACAGTATCAAGCCATACCAAACAAACCTTTGAAAAACACTCCTCCATTCGGTTCACCCATACAATAGAAAACACAGTAGCTGCCCTTGATCTAGTGGCCCTTATATGAGAAATCAGAAACAACTTTGTGTAGATATACTTGCAAGGATAAAACGGTCAGTTTGGTACAGTGAATTTCAGAAAAGAACCTCAGGTCACCAGACCCTTCTTAGAAAGGTCTCAACACATCACACCCACATTACACCTAGGTCAAGTTTAGGAAACAACAGGAAAAACAGAAACTGAAGTTACTCCAAGAAGGAAGTCAGAATAACTAGGAGGTTCTCTGAACACGTTCTCTTAGAGTAGTAATAGTGCCCAGCCTGGAGAAACACTGGGCCAGTTAATTTTTTTTAGATTTTATTTATTTACTTGAGATAGAGTGTGAGAGAGAGAGCACAGGCAGGGGTAGGGGTAGAGGAAGAGGGAGAAGCAAGCTCCTCACTAAGCAGGGAGCCCAATGCAGGGCTCAATCCCAGGACCCCCAGATCATGACCTGAGCTGAAGGCAGACGCTTAACCAACTGAGCCACCCAGGTGACTTAACACTGGGCCAGTTTAGACAGTACTTGGCTATTCTGGCTGGCATGATGGTAAGTAGACCATATTCTGTGTGGTACCGCACCATGGACGCAAGTGCTCAGAAAGATGTGGCACATGAGGGTGAAGATGTCTTTTATTAGAGAAATGAGGACCTCTCCAACAACAGCTGTATCTGTATAAAATGCAAAGATCCAGCAGGGACTGGATTTTGCTCTCAGACATTTCGCTCTCAGCCAGTCGAGTCCTATGAGACCACTGAGAAGCCATTTGGGGCATGTCCACGACTCAGTCACTACGTAAGTAAAGTGTTTTTTTTCTAAAGCAGCTCCATTATAAGGGTCCCCTAAAAGTCTACTGAAGGTGTCTGGAGCCAGAAGAAACTTGGAAATTTTCTTAGCATTTCAAAGGAAACTGTGAGACCCAAGCACTACAGAAACTGCTTAAGAACAAGAAGAGTTAAAAGCCAAGTTCTAGAAATTTACCAAAGGTAAAAATGGAGTTAAAAACAGAAATTGGAAAGGAAGGGGGCAGACCTACTCACCTGTCTCCCATCTTCTCCTGTCTTTAGTAACCCAATCCTGCTTCCCAAAGCCTTGGCCTCAGACCAGGCAGACCTTGCAACACAGACCTGTATGAATGCCAAAAGTAGCCAGGGCTTCCTGGGGAAGGAGGAAAAGGATTGCAAGACAGGAGATAAAAGAAAACTTGTTTTAAAGATTTTTAAGTTAATTAAATATCATAAAGATATATGCATGGACTCTGGAAATACACTAGATGAAGCACAAATAAAAACATTTGCAGGAGACACTTCTTCTTGAGCCTGCTTTTAAAAAGGGAACAAGTCTGCATGACTCTAGCATAATGAGAATTGTAGAAATATGTATTTATACACAACATACATAACACACACAGACACAGAGACACAAAGACACATACACACACAACATTATAAATCTTTGCTCTTCGCTTCTTCACTTCCTCTGACTTGCCCTGGACAGGGCTGGACCTGCAGAGAAGACAGGGACTTATAAGCCCAGCTTCTGCTTAGCCATCGAGGAACGCAGCTGCAGAGTCCCTTCTGCCCACGACCCTGGGTACTGTCGCATCTTCTGCCACAGGCTCACTTCTTCCCCAGTCGAGTCCATCCAGTCCACCACTTCCCCATTACTGATCCCTGAGGAGAAACATCAGAAGAGGCTGAAGAGGGAACCCACGCCTCAGCGCCCCTCCCCCCCGCCCCAGGGAAAGAGGGTTACACGGCAAGGGCAGCCATCCCACAAAAGACAGTGTGTTATAGAGATGGGTGGACCGGAACAGCCGTCTGGGAACTGCTCCCTATTGACTCTGCAAGGCTATGTCTGTGCTCCTGACACTTGATCAGTAGACTTCAGATTGAAGAAATGAGACTCCAAACAGCACACAGTAGCTTCAAACCTCTCCTTCTGAGGCCACGACAGAGCTCTTGTGTCAGACACCTCATGCCAGAGCTACTGCCTTTCTATCACTGCCAACTTGACTGGAAATTATTTTAAAAAAATGTGGGGGGCAGTGGGGTGGGGTGGGAGAAGCAGCAGCTAAACACCTTTTTTTCTCAAGCTATAGAGTCCAGGCCTGAGGTTCGGATTGAATGTGGCTTCATTCCTACTGTCTTGTACATTCCTTTTTTTCAACAATCATTGAGTGCTTACCTTGTACCAGGTACTCTTCGAGGCTTGGGAGATACAGTGGTGAACAAAGCAAAGAAAGAAAAAAGTCCTGCCTTAACAGGCAGATTACATTTGAATAGGGGAAACACAACATTTACAAGGAAGTCAAGAATACTTCAGATAGCAAGATAAGTGTATGAAGTAAATAAAGAGGGTGGTCAGCAGTGTCTAGATTAGGGCCTTCTTTAGCTGGAGTGGGCAGAGCACCTCTCCAAGGCGACATCTGAGTCAAGCTCCGAAGGACAGGAAGGAGCCAGAAAAAGGTTAACAATGATTGGAAGGATTCTGAAGTTGGAATGAGCCTGGCATATTTGGAGAGCAGAAAGAGTCACTGTGTTTGGAGCACAGAGAGCTGGCATGAAAGTGATATAAGGATAGATTATAAAGGAACAAAGGATCCAGAATCTATAGAGGGCTGTCAGAATGGCAAGACCTTTGGATTGTCTTCTAAGCACAGGAGTGGGCCACCGAAGGGTTTATATGAACTGGCTTACATTTGTGAAAACCTCATTCTAGACACTTCGGGTTAAGTGTTTTGTGTGACTTCTTAATATTCAAGTAGTATTTAAGGCCAAAGGCATGCAGAGACTGCAGAGAAGAAAATGGATTCAAGACTAAGCCTTGAAAAACACCAATATTTAGAGTTTGGGTAGAGAATAAGAAAGCTCCAAAGATAAGTGCAGAATCAGTTAGGAGCTAAGTATTTCAAGAAAAAGGGAGGGATCAGCTAGGCGAAATCGCATGAAAATTCTAGTAAGATGAAAACAAAAGTTTATCATGATCAACTGCTCAGTGGAGTGGTGAGACAGAAGCCAGATCACAGTGGTCTGAGGACTAAAAGAGATGCAAGGAAGTAGAGACAATTCCTTTTAAGAAATCAGAAGGGAGAATGCAGGGTCAAGAAAAGGTTAATTTCTGTTTCTTAAGATTGGCAATACCAGAGTGTATCTGTTTTCTCTTCCAGTAGAAAAGTAGAGGGAATGAAAGTGATCAGACAGGAGAGAGGGGAGATTCCAGAAGCGAGGTGAAAAAGGTTAGGGTGTGATCGAGAATGCTTGGGAAGAGTGTGGACTTTGCTAGGAAGGCCCCTCTTTCATTACAACAGGATGGAAGATGGAAATTATCTGTATGGATGCAGGTAGGTTTTTAGATTTTTTTGGTGATAAGATGACGGCATTGTGTGGCAATCAGGGTCCCATTCACAAGTACGCATTAACAGTGCATGAGCTCAGCCTTCCACTGGGGCCTGCACATAGTAGGCACACAGTCAATAGTGACCAAATGTTAACTGAAAGACAAGAAGACTACTTTTGCTATAGAGAGGCTCCAAAGGAAGGGCGACGGGTATATGAGGAGTGAAAAATGCGCAAGAGGCCTTTAAAATAGTCAGGACCGGGGAGAGGCTCTCACCAGTGCCAACACCCAGCCTGACCCCGCCCAGGAAGTCATTGCTGGCCAGAGGCTCCCGGTCCCACACAGTCAGTTCCAGGCACATGTGTTGCAGATCTTCCAGCCTCACACCATTGTAGACAAATGTATGGTTGTAGTGGGGATTCAGGGTCTTCTTCACCACGGGCGTTTTACGCTTACTGGCCTTGTTCCTCATGGGAAGGAGGTATCTGGCAGAGGGCGGGGAGTAATCAACAACCTACTGAAAGCTGGCAAATACCTGTCTAAATTCCCCTTTCCCCTGCCAGAGGCCTAGCCCAGGGAGGGAGGTCATCATGCAGATGCTAGCACACACACACACACACACACACACACACACACACACACACGCCCTCCTTCGAATATGCGAGAGCAGAGTTCCCACTACCCCCACTGGATCGTTCACCTGATTCAATTCCTTTAACCTGGAGAGAAAATTAATATAGTGTCATTAGTAAACTCTTATCTATACTCTACCAAACATGGGTTTTAAGTATTTGATTCCATTTCTACTAGACAGAGTCCTCTTTCAAGAAAACCAACAGTTGTTAACTATAGGCCTAGCCAACCATGATTTGCTAGAGAATTAAGTCAGCGGGGTGATCTATCATTTGGGGGGAGAGCTGGCATTGCTTCAATATTGTGGGGAGCACAGTCCTGAGTTCCTAAATCCTAACAGTCAGGGGACGCAGCTTTTGATTCAGGATTCATTAAAAACCGAAGTCTATGACAAAGGAAAAGTACAGCCTGTCTATCTACCACCCTCGTCTCTGGAAATCCACAGGATAGCACAGCCCAAACTGAGCTCAGGCCAGGACAAAGGTGGTTGTAGAGGTTGTGCTATTACCTATTTTCAGGAACAGAGTTGGCTGCTGGAGGTGGTGGGATATACAAGAATAATATCCACAGAGAAAGGTTAATTTGGGGTCCTCTCTTAGCTTCCTTGTCCCGGAACTGGTTAGTTTGGTGCTGGCCCGGGGACTCACCCCTTGACAAAGCTGTCTGAAGTCCCTCCTGATTTGGCAGCCGTCAGGTTCTTGGCTTCTTTGATCCACACCTGGAGCTCTCCCCCTTCCCCACTTTTACCTGCAAGGGAGGTCAGCCATAGCGAGTGAGCCCCTCACCCCTTCAGATTTCTCTTGAACTTTGCCTACACAGCACCTTCCATCCCTGGCTCCTGAAGGCAGCAAGCTCCATGACAACTGGACCACATTTGACTTCCACTCTCAGGACCTAACACAGTGCCTGACTCAATTAGTAAGGACAACAGTAGCAATAAATGCTTTTTAGAAAACTGGCTATGTGCCTGATTCTACATTAAGCATTTATTTGTCAAAGCAATCGTATAAGGTATCTACTATTTTTCCTGTTTTATAGATGGGAAAGTAGAGGCTTAGAGAAGTAAAGTTCCCTGATATTTGTTGAATGATTTTTAAAAAGGGAACTCCCCTACTGGTGTTCTTGATCCCGTGCCCACTTCACAGGACTCATCAGGCATTGTCAATTTCAATCCCCACCTTCCATTTTTTAAAGATTTTATTTATTTATTTGAGAGAGACAGAGAGAGAAAGAGAGCACAAGCCAGGGAGGAGAGGCAGAGGGTGAAGCAGACTCCCTGCTGAACAGGGAGCTGGATAAAGGGCTGGATCCCAGGCCCCTGGGACCATGACCTGAGCAGAAGGCAGATGCTTAACCCACTGAGCCACCCAGGAGCGCCCCCACTTTTTTAAAGATTTTATTTATTTATTTGAGAGAGAGTGTGTGTGTGAGCAAGAGAGAGCAAAAGCCAGGAGGGAGAAGCAGAGGCAGAACCCACCTCCCATTTTTAGTATCTCTTCCTCTGCTAGTCCTATACCCTCAGTCTAAATATATGCTAATCTCACCACTTCTTTTAAAAACCCTTTAAAATGGGTCACCTGGGGGGCTCAGTCAGTTAAGCATCTGCCTTTGGCTTAGGTCATGATCCTGGGGTCCTGGGATTAAGCCCCACATTGGGCTCCCTATCTATCGGGGAGTCTGCTTCTCCCTCTCCCTCTGTCCCTCCCCCTTGCTGTGACCCCCCCCACCCCCGGCCTCAAATAAATAAATAAAATCCTTTTAAAAAATCTCCCTTTACCCTTATCTCTTTCTTTCACCATCAATTATCCTAAAAAAAAAAAAGAGTCCCCACTCACTACTTCTATTCCTTTGCTTCATTCACTTGGCCTAGTTTCTGGTGAAATCTGGCTTCTGCTTCCACTAACCCACTGAAAATACAACCTAATGCCGATGAGCCATGTCTTCTCCATCCTCACTGGCTTGACATCCCAGTAGTGTTTCAACACTATTGACAACCTCTGCTCTTTTCTTCTCCAAGCCCTTTCCTAAAATAACCTTCTACCTCAATAGCTTTTCATCCTCTCCTCATCCTTTAAAGTGTTTCTCTTCCCTACGGTCCTATCCATGTTTCTCTAGTCATCCCGAACACCCTTCTTGGTGGTCTTGTTGAACCTCGTATCCTGTGGATTAGACCCTGCAACAGGTATCTAAGAACATTGGCTTCCCATTGCACCAATAGATCAAACTCAACTCCTTACCATTATGTTCAAAGCCCTTTTTAGTCAGGCACCTTATCAACAATTGCAGCTCCATTCCCTTATATATAAACCATAACTCCAGCACCACCGAAATAAGGAGTTCCCTACCTCACACTTTACATCCGACCACACATTTACCATGCCTTTTTAAAGCCTTTGCTCATGCTATGTCTTCTAGAACTGCTCTTCTCACCCCAACCTCTTCTGAAGTCCAATTTTGTCCTTACTTCCTCTTTCAAGTTCTCCGCAAATGTAACCAGAGAGAATTCATCACTCCTGTATCCACACTCTTTCAGCATATGACTGTCGTCCTTGCTACACTAAGCTTCTCAAGGGAGGGCAAATATGTCTTATTCATCTGCATAACCCTAGTCACTAGCACAGTGCCCAGTGTATTCATTTACTCTGCCTTGACCTTTAACTTCCTGTCGCTCACATTTCACCACCCTGTGCAATCACCCTTTCTCACCCCCAAAGTTTCTGCCCTCTTAATAGCTTGCCATAGCTGGACTGAGACCAAGTCAGTTTAATGGCCTTAAAAAAAATGAGTGTTGACCCTAAGATATTCTCTTCTGGTCAAAAACGATGCAGAAAAGGCTTACTTAGTAAAGGAATCTTCCCTAGAAGATGATCCAGGGAGCATCTCAATCTTGTCTCCAACAGAGCTGGCCACCAACTGCACTATCTCAGATGCCCTGTACAGAACACCAAGGACTAAATCCAGTAAACCTCCCCCTGGAAAAAAAAAAACTCACTCTTTTTCCGGTCACCTCCAACAGGGAATTTGGAGGCTGGGATGTATTTCAATGAAACCACCAACTCGCCTTTGTGTGATGGCAAGCCTGTCGGGGACTCAGCACTGATCTGAAACACAGGGAAACCCGACAGGTCAAGCAGGGCTTCTCAGGAGTTGTTGGGACCTCTCACTGAGGAGACTCGAAAATTGACCCCTAGAAGAGCTTCAAGACATAAGAGAATCCTCCTTATGAATACAGTCCAGGGTGCCTTGGCCATGGTAGTCACAAGCTTCTCAGGCAGTTCCTGCAGAAGGAGCTGGAGAAAAACCAACGAAGTCTTCTGCAATGCCCACTATTTTGCTACTTGAGGGACATAGTGACTAGATTCCAAATACCCTCAAAGGAGTTCAGCGAAGTTGCCACACAGACTCACAGGCGACTGACACCATGATGAGGAATCTTGCTACCAACATTGTTAGCAAAAGCCAAGAAGTGGAAACAACCTAAATGTTGATCAATATAAGAAAGGTTAAGTGAGCGATTTTAGTGCCCGCAGATGGTGTCTGAATTATGGCATGCAATCATCAAAAAGAATGCAGGGAATCCATACGTGCTGACTCAGAAAGATACCCAAACCATACGACTAAGTCAACAAAGCAAAATGCAGAAAAAGTATCCCACTTATATTGAAATATGTTCATGTTTGTACATATGAATATGTATGTATGTAAATAATGATTATCATCATCATCACTTATATACTACTATGTTATAAGTACTTTAATTATATCATCTTGTGTCATCCTCAAGATAATCCATATAGGTACTATTAGCCCCATTTTACAGATTATGGAACAGAGAGGTTAAGTAACTTGCCCAAGCTCACACAATTAGCAACTGGCAGAGGCAGGATTCAAACTCAGACAGACTAGTTCCAGAGTCCGTGCTTTTAACCACTATACTACACTGCATAGAATAAATTTGTATCTTTTCCTCCTGACAAAAAAAAAAGAAAGAAAGAAAAAGAAAAACCCAGAAGGATACATACAAACTTAATACTTGTTTATTCTACAGGGAGGAGTGGATTGGGGAAAGGAAAGAGGGCTTTCTCTTTTGTCTGTGTGTGTGTACATGTACATACATATATACACACATACATATGTACACACATACATATACATATGTATATACATATATATATACACACACAGTCTTTTTCAAGAGAATGGTATTTATTGCTTGTTTGATTTTCCAAGATAAAAAGTATTTTTTTAAAAAAGAGTTTGCAAAGATTTAAAGGCTAGGTGGAACTCTGTTGCTAGGATCTGAGCATGCCATGATTTCTAATTTTATATGTACATTACTTTTTTTTTAAAGATTTTTTTTTATTATTATTCATTTGACACAGTGAGAGAGATCACAATTAGGCAGAGAGGCAGGCAGAGAGAGAGAGGAGAGAGGAGGAAGCAGGCTCTCTGCCGAGCAGAGAGCCCGATGTGGGCCTCGATCCCAGGACCCTGGGATCATGACCTGAGCCGAAGGCAGCGGCTTTAACCCACTGAGCCACCCAGGCGCCCTATATGTACATTACTTTTGATGAATGGCTGTCTCTACCACTAGAACCTAAATGCCAGGAGGACAGGAATCACCCTAGTTTTCCTCAGCCTAGTAGGCCTGACACTTAGCCAAGTACCTTGCACATAGTAGGTGCTCCACAAATATTTACTTAATGAGTGTAAAAATGAATGAATGAATGTGTGGAATGAGCAGCAAGTGGCCTATTGTCTTTGGCTGCTGGTACCAGAACTGCTTCACTCTATTGGTTCTCTGGGCACGGTTCTGTTCTTTATGCTTTGGTATCCAGAACGTGAGCTGGTGCAGACCAGACTTGCCCTGTCACCAGCCTATGTTCACTGGTTCCTCTCACCTAGGTCCTTGGCATGGAGTATACCAATGCCAGGAAGGCATAACCCCCACTGGCTTGGAAAAATGTACCACATACCCAAATGCACAGTTTAGTGTACAGGAGAGATACGAAAGAATAGGAAGGTGGATGCCAGGAAGAGAATGGGAGCTGAATGGAAGCAAATGGATTGCTGGTGCAGTGTGGGAGTGGGGGGGCGGAGATAGATCAGAGGCAATAAATGTAGAGTATTTTAAGTTAAAATAGATATGTAATGCTGGAGTGGACTTTTTGTTATTTATAAATGTCTACACAACTTATTCATTTCCAGATTGTGAACTTCAGTAGACTCTTAAAACTGGGGTTTAACCGTTGCTAGAAATTGTGTATTTTTACAGTAGCATACTTCCATTCTAGCTCAAAATAACTGCAAAGAGCAAATGTCTCCATCCGAATGCAGTTTTTTTTTCCCTTTTGATGTGAGACACTTTTATTGGCAGTAGTTCATAATGGTTTATGGTGACATTTCCAGTATCATTATATCAACCGTAGGCCCCTGAGAGAATGACTCACGTGCCAAATGCTTAAGATATTCTACATCTCTGGGGTTTCTGGATGGCTCAGTAAGTTAAGCATCTGCCCTCAGCTCAGGTCATTATCCTGGGGTCCTGGGATCAAGCTTCATCAGGTTCCCTGCTCTTGGAGGAGTCCTCTTCTCCCTCTCCCTCTGCCCCTCCCCCAGCTTGTGCTCACATGCATGCACTCTCTCTTTCAAATAAATAAAATGTTTTAAAAAATGGATAGAGATTCTACATTTCTATTAGTATACTATAGATTGGTGATAATTGGTTTCCTGTTTTAATGGTATTTAAAGGGGCAGATTTAACATTGTTAATATTTTTTGTGGAAGGAAGTAGCTATCAAAATATTGCATGACTGACTCAGCAATTCCACCACCAGAAATTTCTCCTACATTACATTCACATAAGAAGATCAAGATATAGTACAGCATAGTTTTAACAGCAAAAAAAGCCAACAATTTATAATATAGGCACACGAAGGAACACTATACAGCAATGAAAATGAGATAGATATGTAAGATGTAAGTGATGGCAGAGAATGATGTCCATGATAAATAATGAATTGTCAAATGAAAAAAAATCAAGATATATGTACATGATGAGGTTCATACAAGCCTAGTTATACAAAAAGGAATAAATACAAATCCCTACATGCATATTCATGCTGCTTAATATAAAATCTCTATAAAGATATCCAAGTAGTTGATAACAGTGGTTATTTCTAGGGAATGGAATATACTTTTCTTTTTATATACTTCTATGTCATTGCAATTTCGAACCACATGCACACAAATCCTCTCATTCTTAATTTTTTAAATAAGCAATACATGTAGACATGGTAAAAAGTTCAAACGTTCTAAAAAGGCATACAGAAACATGAGAGACTGTGGACTCTGAGAAACAAACTGAGGGTTATGGAGGGGAGGGGGGAGGGGGATGGGTGAACCTGGTGGTGGGTATTAAGGAGGGCGTGTATTGCATGGAGCACTGGGTATGGTGTGTAAACAATGAATCTTGGATCACTGAAAATATAAAGTAAAAAAAATTAAAAATAAAAGGGCATACAGAGAAAACTAAATTGCTCTCTCACCTCAGTCTCTCTTCCCAGAGGCAGCCACTGCTGTTAGTTTTCTATCTTTCTTTCCAAAGATAGTCTATGCACCATGTACTATTTTTAACACTGAAAATGCTACCTTATGCATCAAAAAACTAATGATGTGCTATACGTTGGCTAATTGAAAATAATAATCAAAAAAGAAAATGTTAGTGAAAAAAAATTTTGCCAAGGAACCTTGTCATTGAACAGTCCGGATCATCAAGAAATAAAAATAGAGCTATTCTATGACCCTGCAATTGCACTATTGGGTATTTACCCCAAAGATACGGATGTAGTGAAAAGAAGGGCCATATGTATCCCAGTGTTCATAGTAGGTAGCAATGTCCACAATTGCCAAACCGTGGAAAGAGCCGAGATGCCCTTCAACAGATGAAAGGATAAAGAAGATGTGGTCCATATATACAGTGGAATATTACTCAGCCATCAGAAAGGATGAATACCTAACTTTTGCATCAACATGGATGGGACTGGAGGAGATTATGCTGAGTGAAATAAGTCAAGCAGAGAAAGTCAATTATCATATAGTTTCACTTACTTGTGGAACATAAGGAATAAAATGGAGGACTCTAGGGGAAAGGAAGGAAAAGTGAATTGGGGTAAATCGGAAGGGGAGACAAACCATGAGAGACTATGGACTCTGAGAAACAAACTGAGGGTTATGGAGGGAAAAGGGCAGATGGGTGAGCCTGGTGGTGGGTATTAAGGAGGGCATGTATTGCATGGAGCACTGGGTGTGGTACATAAACAATGAATCTTGGATCACTGAAAAAATAAAATTTAAAAAAATGGGGGAAAAAAAAGAAATCCTAACTCTGTTTTAGTAATTTCATCTTAACTGGAATGACAGCAACCTACTGAATGTTCACTATGTACCAGGCATTGCTTGGCACTTTGGGGACAATCCTGAAAAAGAGGAATATTATTACAATCTCCAATTTGTATATGAATAAACTGAAACTCATAGAAGTTAAGTGATTTACCTAAGTTATTTTATAACAGGGGTGACTTACCTAGCTGCCAAATAACAGAACCGGGACTCAAATCCTAGTCTACATTCAAATCCCAGGTACTATTTTGAACACCGCTATAATCTTGCCTGAGGTGCCATCATCAAAGTAAAATTTTCCCTGGCTTGTGTGACAAAGAGCACCATTAGGACTCCACTAATTGTTTTACTTCCTACTTTTTTAGTGAAAAGATAAGCTTGGAAAGGAGTGATTAAGAGACACTCAAAAGTTTAGCTTGGAGAAGAGGTGCAAGTTAGGATGTTAGGATACGCCCGGCTTCTGGAAGGTTATGAGGCAAAGCTTGGCACACATATGAAAGGCTTTTCAAAGGAAAACCGTGGCTTCAGCCTTTGCCTGGCCTACAAGGAGATAACACACTCGGCATGCAAGTGCATCTGAAGTTATGGTCAAACTCATTCAAAGACGCTACCAACAGGTAGCAGCAGAGGTCCCTGCAGAACATGCTACCTCAGATCCAACCTGTGTAAGGAGTTGTTAAAGTAGACTACCTTTCCGTGTAAAGGGAGGCAATGATCCAGTTTCTTGTCAAGCTTCCAGGAACCCATCTGGACCTCTGCCTCTCCAAGGAAAGTGTTCCTGCCAAAACGACCATGATGCCAAACTGAGAATTGCAAAGTCCTCTGGGCCAGAAGAGATTCTGGGATCTCATACTGCAAAAGGAAAGGAGAAGCCCAAGATGATTAGTTCATGGTAATTCCTCTGAAAAGATTACTCCAAAATCTGAAAAACCATACCCAAAGTCCGTAATCCTGAATACCAAATTACTTTGGACCTAAGCACTTTGAGTTTCCTCAGTCAAAGCCTTCACTTACCCCCCATTTCACAAAAATCTTCCACATTCTATGGTAGGACCTGGAAACTTAATATTTCCTTGACTGGGTGAAAGAAAAACAGAATCTTCAAAACAGACTGCCACAGAAACTTCTGATCCCAAATGACTTTTTAAAGGAGATTTGTGTGAGCAGCTGGGTGCCTCAGTAGGTTAAGCACCTGCCCTCAGCTCAGGTCGTGATCCCAGGGTCCTGGGACCAAGCCCCTGAGTGTGGGGCTCCCCGCTCAGTGGGGAGCCTGCTTCTCCCTGTGCCCCCTCCCCCTACTCATGCGCTCTCCCTCTCTCTTTCTCTCTCTCTCTCAAATAAATAAATAAAATCTTTTAAAAAATAAAATGAGGGGCGCCTGGGTGGCTCAGTGGGTTAAAGCCTCTGCTTTCAGCTCAGGTCATGATCTCAGGGTCCTGGGATCGAGGCCCGCATCGGGCTCTCTGCTCAGCGGGGATCCTGCTTCCTCCTCTCTCCTCTCTCTCTGCCTGCCTCTCTGCCTACTTGTAATCTCTCTCTCTGTGTCAAATGAATAAATAAAATCTTAAAAAAAATAAAAAATAAAAAAAATAAAATAAAATGAGATTTGTGGTCACACGACTCTCCAATTTTACAACAATCCAAGAAAGCCTGAACACCTCTGTTCTCTTCTCTGAGAGGTTAGTATGTGAACAGATGCCCATGGCCTATCTTCAGACACAGATGTGACCCCTGAAAACCATGTCACCCAGCCCTGCCCTGCAGCAGAGGAATCACTACAGCTCAGCACATGAGACAGAGTGTGTTCTACTCTTGGGATCTAGATACGTACTCTGAGGGTCTCGTCATAGAGTGGATTGATGGTGTCCCTCTTGATGCTGGTTTTTCTTTTTCCTTGGCGGGACTTGTCAGGCAGAAGATAAGTCTTAACATATCTAGAAATCAAGGAAAGTATGGAGTCGTTTGTTGTTTTTTTCTTCCAGCCCATTCTTCACTTCTCTGCTCTCCATATACAGGTGCCATAATGAAATGAAAATGTCACAGCAAGCCCTCTCAGACACATCCTTCTAGCATGTTCCCAGTCCTGGTTCCTTTTTCACATCTCCCCTCACCACTCTCAAATACACCTCCCCATCTGCCAAGGAAGTGATAACCTCCTTTCAAGAGTGCCCACATAGATGCCAGGGTCCAAGCTCTCATCTCAGAGCATCAGGCAGGTTCCAGAAGCACTCACGGGTTAGAGCGCTTCTTAGCTTCATCCGCATAGGCCAGCTGGTGGCACTCTTTCACGTGGATGACCAGAGTCTGCGTTTGCTGCTCATACTTCAGGGAAAAGGCAATCTTGCCCGTCACAAAGATGTTGCCAAAGTCGCCAGCTTCACTATAGATGCTCATCATGCTGCCAATTGTACTCTGCAGATAAAGTGCCCACAGACATCTGGTAAAGGCATAACTGCCCTTCCCACATTGCTCACATCTTCCCTCATGATAAAGCCACCATCACTAAACAAAACAAAATCTTCAGAAGCCCCAGAGGATGAGACAGTGCGTAGCACATTCACAACTGTTGAGCTTAATAATCAGTTCATGGCTCACCCATGCTCTTAGCTTCTCTTCTTCCCTTCTTTTTACAAATTTTATTTTTAGTTCTCACCTGTCCCAGAAGGTAGACAAGGGGTACAGGTAAGATGAAACTATGCTTCTGGTCATGTTATATGTGCTAACATATTGACTAGCAGGGGTCAGTTACTAATTAAAGTACCTTAATTATCTGTGGGTTTCTTTTTTATTTAAATTTTAGGGAACATACAATGCAATATTGTTTTCTGGAGTAGAATCCAGTGATTCATCACATACATACAACACTCAGTGCTCGTCACAAGTGTACTCTTTAATACCCAACCACCCATCTAGCCCATCCCCCACCCACCTCCCTCCACCAACCCTCAGTTTGTTCTCTATCCTTAAAAGTCTCTTATGGCTTGTTTTCCTCTCTCCTTTTTTTTTTCTTTTCCCCCTTGCCATATGTTCATTTGTTTTGTTCTTAAATTCCACATCTGAGTGAGACCATATGGTACTTGTCTTTCTCTAACTGACTTATTTCACTCGGCATAATACACTCTAGCTCCATCCACGTTGTTGCAAATGGCAAAATTTCATTTTTTGATGGCTGAGTAATATTCCTGTGTGTGTGTGTCTGTCTGTCTGTCTGTGTCTGTGTCTGTGTTTCTGTGTGTCTGTGGGTTTCTTTTATCTGCATTAGCCCTGTCAAGACCTATAGAAAAAAGTGATTGTGTCAGATTTGGTGGGGGAAGCCCACCAGTGGTGAAAAGAACTCTTCCTCTCAGGTAGGAACAGCTCTGTAAGCCTGCCATTCTATTCCTTTGTGCAAGTGGGAACAAACCCCAGTCACCTCGCTTCCTGACTTTCTGTCTGTCCCCTAAACACCAATCTTCATAGTTCTGACAGAACTAGGCCCTAATTCTTAAATGTGCCTTTAACTTCATGATTCTGATTAATATTGATGTTCCTTAATCATACCCTGATGCCAATTAACCCTGCCAGGGCCCCTTTGATGACAATGTTCTTAAATGTGAGATTTGGAGTAGACTCTGATGAAGAAATATTATCTTGCTCACTTAGTGTCCTGTTACCTTTTTAGGGGAGAAGTCATGGTTTACTGTTCACAAAGCTGCAATCAAGAATGTCTCTAGCCTGAATTGCCTAATTACCTGACTACTTCCAGGGCAGAGGCTGAGGAAAGTCACCTAGCTGTGCCCTAAGCAACTATTGTCTAAATTAAGGATATGAGTAGACAAATGCATCTCACTCATCTGGAAAAAGAGATTAGGATGATTTCCACAGGTCCTGACTCTGCTCTAGAGAGATACTTCCTTTATTCCTGGTACCACGACATGTCAGTAGCCACAGAACTAAAAGAACTTACCATGGAGGAACCACTTTGCATGCTGCTCCTGGCTAGCTTCTGGCGATGCAGCTTCACCAGATGGTCAATATCTTCTTCTTCTTCTTCTTCTTCTTCTTCTTCTTCTTCTTCTTCTTCTTCCTCTTCCTCTTCCTCTTCCTGGAACAGTAAATATAGATTCAGAGTTAGTAAAGTTAGAAAAAGTCAAAGGCTAATAAACTTCCTTGAGTGGGAGCCATAATTATCACTCATCTCTGAGGAATCATGCGCACATGCACGCACATTATCCTTATTTTGGGTCTACCATTTCAGGCTTCCAAACTATATTCCCACCATCTTTTTCCAATCTCAAAAGAACAAGACGAGAATATCTCTTTCCCATTTGACTGCTCCAACCCAACCATGCCTTTACATTTTTATCAAAATAATTATTTATTAGAGCTCCCAACTATATATCAAGAAACATATTAGAAGATAAAAGAGACAGGGGAGACAATCTTTTTCTTTAAGCGATTCAGCAACCAAGTTTGCTGTAAAAATTTGGAGGAATAAAGATTCATGTTCCCTTTTCCTAAAGAATTAAATGGGTTGATTAAGAGTACCAAGTACTAAGGTCAACTCTAGATTTATGCAATTTTATACAGTGACCGATTCAAGGGTACTTACCATATCTACACTGAGGCCTGTGACAGATTTGCTTCTGTCTCCCAAGGAGCCACTTTCATGTCCCAAATCTTCTGGGCGAAGATCAATCACAGATTTAGTATATTCTGATTGGAAGACCAAAAACCCAAATCATAAGAAACCTACTCTTTTCCATACCAAGAACACATACAGGGTACACAGGAATTCAATCTCAAAGGCCATGAAGGGAAACCTACCTGGAGGCCTGAGGATTTTTCTGGTATTCTTCTTAAATATCATTTCACCCTCATCAATAGATACCACATTTTGACCCCCAGGCTGAGTTTCCTATGAAGGAATAAGGACAAGGAAATGGAAAAGGATTGTAGGGTAGGTAGAAGAATGGAGAAAGGAAAAAGAGCCTTAAGAAGAACAAGGCTCAGATTTTTGCTAAACTATACAAAGTTAAAGGAAAGATTAATTTAATCTTAGGAATTTAATTTAATCCTAGGAAGTAGTACAAAACATATTTTCCCACGCTTCAACCAAAACTTTAAATGCTCCCAAGTGAATCTGAACTGAAATTTGTTTAGTTGAATTCCTGATGTAAACTGCTCCTGAGAAGGGAGAAAGAAAGACAGAAAAGAGAGGAAGAGAAAGAGAGAGGGAGAGGGGGAGGGAGGGAGGGGGGAGAGAGAGAGAGAGAGAGAGAGAGAGAGAGAGAGAGAGAGAGAGAGAGAGACCCCCAACTGACCAATAACTAAAGTTTACCTTTTCCACTTGAGATGTAGGGGCAGACATCTTCTTCCATTCTGGAAAGAGGCCATATTTATCCAGAGAGTCTCTCCTGGAGGTAGATATAGAAGTTATAACAAAGTCACCTCCTCACCTTCCCTGCCTATGGAAGGAGATCCACTGGCTTGGGGTCACTGTAGTAACCAAAGCCAGAAGGTAATACTCCACATCTGATTTATCTTGAAGGAATGCAGACAATCAGATAAGCAACTTTGCGCAAACACACTCACTCCCCTATTCCTAAGGTACATCAAGGAGCAGTTGCTACTGGTCCAAGAAGGCTCCTCCAAGATGCAGCAGCCTATGAAAGTTAGCATGCCCCAGAAGGCTGTGCTCAGAGCCAATAGCAGACGCACTACTGATAAGACTTTTGGCGAGGTCAGAGAAAATACTTTATTTGACCTGCCAAGGACAGAAGGCAGCCACACTGAAGCTACAGGAGCCCTGCATCCTGAACCAGACAACAAAATGGAGACTTGGGATGAGTGGAGGTACAGGGACTCATAGGGGTTTCACCTTGACAGGCTATCTGAGTCAGCTGTGTAGCTATCCAGACTCTCACTCTCGGCCTCCAGCACACTCCTTCCGCTTTTCAGCTTGGGCACTTCAAATGGCACACTAGAATAAAAACCAAGAGCCTATATGTAGAGGAAGTGGACTCTCCACCTTGGAGTCGGGCTTCCTTCCAGCCCATTCACACTGGTATCCTGAGTGATCTTTCTAAGATAAATATCTGAATATACTTTGAAAACTGTTCAGCAGTTCCTTGTTGCTGTTAGGATTGAGTTCAAACTCCTTACCATGCCAAGAAAACCCTTAGGATTTTGTCCCCTGCTCACTTCTCCAGACTCATCTCCACCCTCCCTGTACTTTACGTTTCCAGAATGATTAAGCTCTTTTGGTTCCTTGAATATGCCAAAGTTCTTCCTTTTACTCTTTTCTCTGCCTGGGATGTTCTTTTCAAGATGACCATTTTCCTCACCTGGCTAAATCAACTCCTTCTTCAGGTCTCTCCTTCTGTGTTAATTCCTCTAGATGTCTCTATGCCGGCATTCCAAGTCTGGATTAGTAACCTTCCTATATGCTCCGAAAGCACCCTGATTTCTTAGTAGCAGTCATCACATATGTAATTATTTATGTCTTTTAAACAAATTATTTAATTTATCCAGTAATTTAAACAAATGACTTATTTAATGTTTTTCTCCTCCATTAGACGAAGTTCTGTGAGATCAGTGACCACATATCTTATTCACTGCTGTGTTTCCAATGCCTACAAGAGAAACCACCATACAGTGGGCACTCCTATATTCGTTGACTGAATCCCCTCAGTGGGGCTTAAAGTAGACACATAAATAAGAAATATGTTTCAAATACCATATTCAGAAGACCAGAATTCTTTCTCAGCTTTACGGATGACCCTGGGCATTCAAAATAGCATTCCTCATTGCTAAAGGGAAGGACACCATTCCTGGGCCTCAACGAATTTGTGAGAGCAGTAAGAAAAAGGGAAAAAATCATTCTTCCTCAAGAATCTCAACTAATTTTACTTGGCTGCCAGGACACGACACTTTCCTGGTCCCCTGACCTTGCTGAAGTCCCCTTCTCAGGCTCATTTGCTGGTCCTTCATCTCCTAAACCTCCAATATTTGGATTGTGTCCAGGCTTATTCTTTAGGCTGCTTTTCGTCACCATCTAGAATTATCCCTAAATGATCTCATCTAGTCTCATGGCTTTAATTATCCCCTATAAACCAATAACTCCTAAATTAATCTCTCACTCAAATGCTAGGCTTGGATTTCCAACAGCCTACTTGACATCTCTACTTGGATGTCTCAAACATAGCAAGTGTAAAACTAAGGCCCTAATCCTCCCCCAAACCCATTCTCCACTCAGTTTCATCAAATGACAACTTCCTCCTTTCATTTGTCTGGTCAAAAATCTTAACAGTTTCCCTTAACTCCCCTCATTCTCTCACAATACAAATCTAATCTATTAACAAATACTGTTGGCTCTGTCTTCAATTACATCTAGAATCTGACCAGTTCTCAGCCCCTCAAACTGCCATTACTTTGGCCCAACCATGATCATCTAGATACTGATCATGATATGGTCACAATAGCCTCCTGACTGAACTCCCTACTTCTACCCTTGTCCCTACACAATCTATTCTCAATAGAACAGTCAAAATAAAAACCCAGGGGCTTTTAAAATATAAATCGAGGGGCTCCTCAAGGAGACTGCTTCTCCCTCTGCCTGCCACTTCCCCTGCTGTGCTCTCTCTCTGACAAAATAATAATAATAATAATAAATAAAAATCTTTTAAATAAATAAATTTTAAAAATAAAATAAAATATAAATCCAGAATAGAATTACCAATATGACCCAGCAATTCCACTTCTTAGGTATATACCCAAGAGAACTGGAAACATGTGTCCACACAAAAACTTGTACATGAATGTTTAGACCAGCATTATTCACAATAGCCAACAGGCAGAAACAGTCTAAATGTCCACCAGTAGAGGAATGGATAAACAGAACGTGGTATATGCATACAATGATATATTCCTGTCAATAAAAAGAAATAAAGTTCTGATCCATACTATAACATGGATGAACCTTGAAAACATTATACGAAGTGAAAGAAGCAAGACGTATTTTATACGACTTCACTTATATGAAATACCCAGAATAGACAAACCTACAGAGAGACAGAAAGCAGATTAGGGACTGGAGGAAATGGGGAGCAACTGCTTAATGGGCACAGGGTTTCTTTCTGTAGGGATGAAAATATTCTGAAGTTAGACCATGGCAATGGTTGCACTGCATTCTGAAAGTACTAAAAGCCACTGAGTGGCATACCTTAAAATTGCAAAAACGATGAATTGTGATTTTTACCTCAATTTAAAAATAGAAAAAAAAATATATCATGTCACTCGGAGTGAAAGACAGAGTCCTTACAAATGCCAACAAAGTCCTACATGATCTGCTTCTCATTCCTTTTCATCTCCCCAGATGCTTCTCATCTGCTTCTCATTCTTGCTGTCCTCATCTCCTTCCACTCCCCACCTTGCTCACTCAGTTTCAGATTACGCAAACATGCCAAATACAAACTCATCTTAGGGTCTTTATATTTTCCACTTTCTCTGCCCACAATGCTTTTCCCCCAGATATTCTCAGGGTTTGTTCCCTCATTTGCTTCATGTCTTTATTCAGATATCACTGTATCATTAAGACTTTTCCCTGGCTATCCCAAGTAAAACAGCATGGGTATATAACATGTTTTCCTGGCACTCCGTATCCATTTAACCTACTTCATTTTCTCCATAGCACTTTTCAACACCAGATTTGATATATTCATTTGATTATTATCTGTGTCTCCCCATCCCCAAATCTAAGCTCCACAACCAAGGGACTTTCTCGTTTTTGCCAGTGTATGCCATGGTCTAAAACAATGCCTGGCAAATAGCAGGCATTAATAGATACTTATTTTTAAAATGCGTGAACTAATACACGAACAAAGAACAAAATAAACAAAAATAAATAAATAACCAGAATCTATAATGTCTTAGGCAGTAAAGAATAAATTTTCCAACTTATCACATGATGTTTGCAATAGCTTTATGAAAACAGACAGCAGGGGCAGAAATCCTAGGGCCCGCAAGAGGTGAAACGGTGGTCATTTCTTGAGAGATATATTAGCTTTACATTCCAAGGTACAGCAGGGAAGTTGACTTTCATTTTTACTTCAGAATCCTTCTTTTTTTTTCCCCTTTGCTCCAAAGAATAAGGAACCCAAAGCAGAACCCTTCCTCTAGAGAGGTAGTTTAACAATAGCTCATGAAGTGTGTTTTCTGCTTGTATTTTTTCCTAAAGATGAATACATACTAATCCAGAGCTGATACAAATAACCTTAGGGCAAAAAGGCAATTATTGACATCTGTGCAGTAAAAAATAGACTAAGAGATGGGAGTCCTGGGCTCTAACTATCTGTATGATCACAGGTAAATCACTTATCTTGCTTTCTTTTCTGTAAAAAGAAGAGGGCTGAATTTGATTACCTCTGAGGCTCCATAATTTTATGGCAAAGATCATTTATGGTCACTTAATCTGCTTCCATGTTTAGGATAAATAAGTCTTCTGGGCCCAATGAGACAAGCGGTCATAGATAGCCAGAAGCAGTGGGTTTCAGAAATTACATTCTGACCAATGATGTCAGATATGTTAATCAGATTCGGGAAATAAAAGCCGTTTTATAGCCTTATCCAAAAGGAAAAAGGGGGCCTCGTCACCTAGAACAGATGAGTCACCCACCTGAAGCTGTGTGGATAAACTCACAGTACATACACACAATAAAACACCATAAAGATAGCAAAAAGAATGAGAGAGACCCTTGGTGTGGACATGGAAATATGTGGATGTTAGATTTTTCTGGAATTGTTCCTTTTACACCTTGAGTTATAACTGACATAAATAAACTGCATGTGTTTACATGTGCAATTTGATGAGTTTTAACATTTACATACACGTGTGAAACCATCACCACAATTAAGTGAGTGAATACATCTATCACTCTCGAAGGTTTCCTCTTGCTCCGTCACATCCATCCCCCCACCCTCCCCCCCCGCTCCCTGCCTCTGTCCCCAGACACAAAGTGCTGATCCGCATTCTGTCACCAAAATGTGGGTTGTGTTTCCTAGAATTTTATATAAATAGAATCATACAGTATGTCCTCTCTTTTGTTTGGCTTTTTTCACTTAGCATGATTATTTTGAGATTCACCCATGTTATTGCTTGTTTCAACAATTTATTCCTTTCCATTGCTGAGTAGTATTCCACTGTATAAACCAACCACAATTTATCCCTTCATCTGTTAATAGACATTTAAGTTGTTTCCAGGTTTTGGCTATTGCAAACAAAGCTGCCAAGAACTTTCACGTAGAAGCCTTTGCATGGACATATGCTTTCACTTCTCTTGAGTAAATACTGAGGAATGGAATGGCTGAATCACAAGGTAGCGCACATTTAACTCAACAACTGCTAAACTGGTTTTCAAAGGGACTGCACTGTTGCATGTTCCCACCAGCAGTGTATGAGAATTCCAGTTGCTCTACATCCTCACCAACAATTGGTATGGTCAGTTTTTACATTTTAGCCAGTCTAGTGCGTATACGGTGGTATCTTATTATGATTTTAATTTGCATTTCCTTAATAACTAAAGATGTTGAGCGTCTTTTTATGTGCTTATTTGACATCTGTATATTGCCTTTAGAAGAATGTCTGTTCAAATATTTTGCCAATTTTCTAGAGGATTATCTATATTATTGAGTTTTTAAAATTCTTTCTCTTTCATTTTTTACACTAAATATGTATATAGTATGATACTTTTTAAAAAGGAGATTAAAAATTTAAGAATCTGGGTGCCTGGGTGGCTCAGTCAGTTGGGCATCTGCCTTCGGCTTCGGTCATGATCTCAGGATCCTGGGATCGAGTCCCGCATCTGGCTTCCTGCTCAGTGAAGAGTCTGCTTCTCCCTCTGCCTCTGTGCCCTCACTCATTCTCTCTTACTCCCTCTCTCATGTAAATAAATAAATCTTTTATAAAAAATTAATAAATAAAAATTTAAGAATGCAATCTATATTTGTACATTTAGACAGTCTGGTAGTCCATACACCAAAACTAGTAATGCCTACTAACAATAATAGTCTGAGGCGGAAGCAGTGATGTTACTGGTGACTTGTTTTACATATTTCTATATTGCTTTTCAACAATCATATAAGACGGGATTAAGTCATCTCCCTTTGGCTGAGGGAGAGTTAGGGAAAAAACCACAAATGAAAAGCCAAAAACTTCACCAGCAGCAACCAAATAAGGAGTAAAGCCTCAAGTTATGAAGTTCAAAAAGTCATGGCTAAGAAAACAGAAGAAAGATTTAGCTCAGAAAAATTCCATCTGATGTAGAGATGTGCAGATGAAGTGAGTGACTAGACAGTCCTGGAATGAAAATAAAAGTTCTTAGGAAAAGAACTTAGGAAAATAAAAGTTCTCAAGATTTGTGGCCCCAGGTACCACTGGAGGATCCCAACAGTGGCAGACATGACTGCTGGGGTATGTCATCTCTCGGTATGAGTTAGATGCATCCAGAGCTGGACTGTGTGAGCCTGGACATTTAAGAGAATTTCAGCAGACCCAAACCCGACTCTCAAGCTGCCTTTTGCCCTTCCCCTGAGGTTCCAGAGAAGAAGCATACCGAAAGCAATATTCTATTCTTAAAGTACAGTTGGGGTAGGAAAGAGATAAATTGTCTCGGGTTGAGGTGAGAAGCCTGTCAAGGAGAATTCACATACCTTATCAGAGCAAATAAAAGGTACGGGCAGAACTTCCCAGGTTAAACATGAGTAAAATGAGAAGAAATGGTCTCATAGATATATAAATACACCATAGACTGGAGAGAAGTAGAAACAATTTGCAACAAAGGCAAAGAACTATTCTGGAGAAGAATATAACCCTAAGAAAATAAGTAGCATTTTTGTGAGTGCTTTATATTATATAGGAACTTAATAAGAATATAGATTTGGTAAAGCATAAGCATCCAAACAGGAAAGATGATAAAACAACAAAATTAGGGGAAAAGGAAGATCGAGAGCAAAGAACAAATTAAAACCTAATCAAGATAATTCACCCTCTTCTTAAAAGATATTTACTTATTTGCGAGAAAGAGAACATGGTGCATGGGGTGGGAAGAAGCAGAGGGGGAGGGAAAGAATCTCAAGCAGACTCTGCACTGAGCATGAAGCCCAATGCAGGACTTGACCTCATGACACATGAGCCTGAGGTCATGAGCCTTAAGTCATCATCTGAGCTGAAACCAAGAGTAAGACACTTAACCAACTGAGCTACCCAGATGCCCCAAGATAATTCATTCTAAAAGTATATTAGATACAGCAAAAAGAGGGGGAAAAGGTGGAAGAAATAAAATGTCTGAAAATCAAAATAATAGCACAGAGGAAAGGGTTGGGTTAATCACAGTTATATTGCTTTTACCTTTCTTTTCTCTTGCATTTGATAGTAAAAGAAAAGGACAGAAAAGGAGGATAAATAAGAAATCCAATGTCCCTAAGGTGGGAAACTTAACTAATGAAACAGAAAAAAAGTCAGAGGATATGATACAGAAAAATTTTCCAGCAATGAAGAAAGGACTCATCAAGGTACATATTAGGGGGAAATGATGCAGGATGATCACCATTGAGACGTGCACACACACACACACACACACACACACACACACACACATAGTCAGTTACCTACAAGGGAGAAAAACACAAAAGGCAAGCTGGCCTCAGACTTCATCACAGTCACATTCAGTGGCAGAAGACAATGGAGTAATGTCTACAACATTCTGAGGGAAAGAAAGTGTGACTCAAGGATACACTATCCAGCCAAGATATCATTCAAGTATAAAGTCACTAGGCAGACATTCTTAACATAGAAAGAGTAAAATAAATACAGCTTTTGCAAGCCCCTCTTGAAGGAACATCTCAGTGAAAAAATGCAAACAACCAAGAAATAAATGAAAGGAAAGAATATAGAGAAGCCATGGTCCAAGGCCTGGTTAGAAGCATACAATCCTTTTAAATATGAACTAACACTAAACGAACAGATAAAACAGATGATTTATGGTTGCATACTAGAATGTAAATGTTACAAGTGCTTACAAAGCAAAAGTGATCTGAGTAATAAAAAATTGGAGTAGGGGAAAGCACTGGGAGAAAGTAGAAGAAAGCTAATCTCCTTCTCTTTCATAGCAGAGAGTCCACTGATGATACTGAAACAGGTAGATTTTTTAAAATGACTAAATGACTGACCTAGCACTCCACTCCTAGGTATCACCTAAAAGAAATGAAAATGTTATGTCCATACAAAAACTCATAATGAAAGTTCATAACTGCATTACTTACATAACCAAAAAGGGAAAACAACCCAAATGTCCATCAACAGATGAATGAATAAATTAAATGTGGTATATTCATATAATAGAATACTATTTGAATATATAATAGAATATTGTTTGGCAATAAAAATAAATTAAGTCCTGGCACATGTTAAACATGGATGAACCTTAAATACATTATGTTAAGTGAGATAAGACAGTCACAAAGGACCCATGTTCTTTGATTCCATTTAAATGAAATGTCCAGAATAAGCAAATATACAGAGATAGAAAATAGATCAGTGATTGCTTAGGGGTGGGGAAGGATAAGGAAGTTGGATAGAGTGATAGCTAAAGAGTACAGAGTTTCTTATTAAGCTGATGAAATTTCTAAAATCAGTTGAGGTGATGGTTGCACAGTTCTGCAAACACACTAAAAACCACTGCGTTATACACTATAAAAGGGTGAATTGTATGGTATGTGAATTAAACCTCAATAAGGCTGTTACCAAAAAGACACTAGGAAAAAAACGACTACTCAATGACTTTTATGATTTTTTTCTTCAACTTAGAAGGATGTTAATGACTAATATTTTATGGTAAAGAAACATTTGTCTTAAGATGGGCAATTCTTCTATTTTATTTCTTCTGTTTTATTGTTAAATTCTAGTAAAATTACATAGCATACTTTTAATGTATATATTATGATCCAATATTATATAAAATTTTCAGTCTATCCGGCCACTCATCCTTCTATCTATATATATGCACAAAAGATATCTGAAATAATTTTCACATGTGAATACTGGGCTAGTAGGAATTTGGATGATTTGTTTCTTCCTTTATTGTTTCCTCTACTGGTTAAATTTTTAATAATGAGTATGTGTTATTTTTATTCATCTTTAAATTGTTCTTAACAGAACAGAGTAAGGGTGCCTGGGTGGCTCGGCTGGTTTAGTATCTGCCTTGGGCTCAGGACATGATCTCAGGGTCCTGGGATCGAGTTCCATATCGGGCTCCCTGCTCAGTGGGGAGTCTGCTTTTCCTTCTCCCTCTGCCCATCCTCCCTACTCATGTGCGCACTCTCTCTCTCAAATAAATAAATGTTTCTTTTCTTAAAAAAAAAAAGAACAGAGTAAATATGCCAAAGTGTTCATGTTTACATGTGGGTGGTAGGATTAGGACTTTTTTCCCCTCTTTCTTTATTCTTTTCTGTACTTTCCAAATTTTCCTGTAAATAAACAGCTATTATTTTATAAATAGAAAAAAGTTTAAAATAACATTAAAATAAGTTAAAAGGATGTGTAACATTTCTGTAAATGATTGCTAGTTCTTACCTGGGCTCCTTCTGTTGCTCCTGAATGATCCTTCTTCCTGGCCATATATCATCTATCTTTGACTGAGGAAGAAGGGACTGTCCCAGTGTTTCTCTTTTATTCACTTCAAGACAAACAAAAGCATGGCAGAGTGGTGGTGATGGGGGGGAGGGGAGGAAACATATCACACTTGCAGAAGGGATGGCAATATAATCTTTATATTTCCCCCCTCAGAGCCCACGAAGTGAAGACACTACCAGTAAGACTATAATAGGATTCCACATCAGGTGATCTATCACTGAAGCCAAGCACCTCAAAACAACAAAAAAACGTTTCCAGACAGGGCCAGTACCTGTAGGCTTGCGGCGCAGGGACATCCTAATTATCTCACTGCCTGTGTGGTAAGCAAAGCGATTCACTTTCTGGTCATAAAACCAGTCTCCGGTTGCCTTCTTCAGCTCTCTGAGAAGGAATAAAAGAAAGTGACAGAGGAATTTAAAAAAAAATGGCGGGGCGCCTGGGTGGCTCAGTGGGTTAAAGCCGCTGCCTTCGGCTCAGGTCATGATCCCAGGGTCCTGGGATCGAGGCCCACATCGGGCTCTCTGCTCAGCAGGGAGCCTGTTTCCTCCTCTCTCCTCTCTCTCTGCCTGCCTCTCTGCTTACTTGTAATCTCTCTCTCTGTGTCAAATGAATAAATAAAATCTTTAAAAAAAAATAAAAAATAAAAAATAAAAAAATAAAAAATAAAAAAATAAAAAAATAAAAATGGCTCCTGTCATTCAACTAACAAAGGCCAAGGAGGGAAATTCTCCCACGGCTGGGGCTTCCTTTTCTCTCTCTCCATAGGTGATACTCACATTTCCTTGGTGCACACCTTGCACCTCCAGGTACCATTACTTTCCTGGATGCAGCAGTCCCGACACACCAGGTGATTACAACCCCGACAAGTGTTGGTCTTGGGAGTCAAACGACCCAGGCTCTCCTGGCACCGGGCACAGGTCCGATCGCTATAGTGTTGGCTGCCCCTCTTGGCCCCTTTCCTTTTTATCTCCAGTAGCTCATTCTTCAGTCGCCTGCCAAGATCCCAGAGAGAAGCACAAGCGCATTCACAATCTGCATATGTTGGATGGAAAGTTGTTGAGGGGTAGAGACAGTAAGACTATTTGGTTCTGTGGAAGCAACAACTTCAGAGCCCAACCTGACCCAGTGAGGAATTATAAACCTGTACACAAGTTCCTCTGAAAGTCACATGGGAGGAACAAAGAAAGGTCCAGATAAAATTGTTCAAAGGTCTGAGAACCCATGCTTTTTCTGGAACTCTTACCTGATCCTTTTCTCATCTGCTTTCCGGAGCTCCTCATCTCGTTGTAGAACACTGAGGATCAAATCCCTCTCCACCTCAGACAGAAAAGAGAGGTCAAGTATCTCTGACATGATTTATTCTATTTTTCCTTCTACTCTTCTTTCTTCAAAGCAACCAGACCAGGGGAGCCACCAGAATTGCCTGAAATAAGAGAAGAACTATTTTCACACAGATAATTTACTCCAGAGTAGGCCCACAGCCTTAGAGCCTCTTAGTAGGCTACTGTTCCCTGAAGTTGGGCTAAAAAAGAAAACGTAGAAGTATCTGACCTATTTACCATTCCTACTCCCACCTGAATCCTGCCCTGAAAATGAGGAAGCTTTGATTTTTCAAGATGAAAAACATATTCATGACTCTGGAAGAGAGTTGAGTCTTTTCAGCATAAGCATCTTAGTATGGAATAAGTACAGAGCAGCTAGGTCAAACTCTCCCAACACCAAGTGAATCCCCAATCATCCAATTTTCAATACTTTACATGTTCTCAAGTCCCAAGTCCATTAATCCAAATAATCAGACAGCTGGTCTCTGTAGTGGAGAAGAAAACCGCATGGGAACTCCTGCCAGCTGAAGCCCATTTCTCCTTTCCTGACCAGCTTCCATGTTCTTAGGACTCAGCTTTATGCTACCCTCCAAAACTTCCATCAGCTACTCTATCTCCTGAAGTTCTTATTGCTACTACTACCTGAAGAATGTCTTCATCCATTACACGCACATTTGTTAAGCACCCACTCTGACAGGCATTGAGCAAAGTGCTAGGGATACAGAGATGAATAAGACACAATTCCTGTCCTAAAGAAGTTCACAGAGTAGTAGGGGAGACAGATACACATAAATACAGTATAATACACAAAGTGCTGTCAGAGGGATAATAAATTTATTTATTATCTAAATAAATAATTTAGATATGGGAACCTAAAGAAGGAAGTAATTAATTCTACCCTACACAGAGAAGAGAAAGACCTGTACACATGGAAGGTTTTACAGAAGAGGTGGATTTTTCCTTAGAAAACAGTATATTTTTGTTGGTGGGGGTGGTAGGAAAGATAGGTTTGGGCTAAATTTTATAAGCCTCATTCTTTTTTTAAAAAAGATTTTATTTATCTTTTGAAAGCGAGCACAAGCGGGGATGGGATTGAGAGGGAGAGGGAGAAGCAGGCTCCCCACTGAGCAGGGAGCCTGATGCAGGGCTGGATTCCAGGATCCCAGGATCATCACCTGAGCTGAAGGCAGATGCTTAACCAACTGAGCCACCCAGGCACCCCTATAACTCTCATTCTTAAAAAATTAATAATTTTTAAATTTATTACACAGACAATATAAGTCCATCAAACATGTTTGTTGTTGCTTTGTTTTTAATGTTGGGAAATCACATGATCAAATCCATTTTACAGAGATCACTCTAGTTTTAGTAGAAAAGATTGATTCAAAAGACAAATTGAAGTGCAATCTGGAAGTACACAACACATTGTAAAATAATGTATATTCCTTAGCCACGCAATACCACTTATAAGAATCTACCTGTAGAAATTTTCATAGAAATGTGCATACAACAGTGCATATACAAGAATGTTACTGCAATATTATTTGTAAGACCAAAACAAAAAAGTTCTTAAAACAAGATAATACTTTCATATAATGACATACTGTGCAACCATTAAAAAATATGGTAGGTCTGTATGAAAATTTATCTCAGAGTGGAAAAAAAAGTAGCTTCTGGATTATACCGAATGATTTCTTTGAAAAAGTGTTTATCTATACATTCATATATATAGAGGAAAAGATATGGAAGAAAAATCATGATCATTGGTTTCTCTTGGGGAATAGAACTGGGAGGTGGCAATTTTCACTTTTTATTGTAAATGATTATGATTCTTCTTTTACATAAAAAGTCTCTTACTTTTAAATCCTAAAAAAAGAAAATTCAAAGGAGACAGGGGGATTATTATAATAATCCAGACAAAAGACAATCTAGATTTACTAAGTGCACCTCTAACCAACTTGGCAAGTCATTTTATTTATGTCACTCTCTGGCTTCTCATGTATAAAATGACCTATTTCACAAAAATATGTGTGTTAAAATAATAAATAATATGTGTTAAAATACATAAAGTACATAAAACACATAAAATAGTATGTGTTAAAGGGCCAATCACAATGCTTGAAACCTACGTTTGGGATACATGTACTTGCTGAATCTGCTACAGGGCAGGTGGAAACAAGGGCAGCAAGACAAAGAACAGAGAATAAAGTTTGAGAAGCAGAACTGACAGAATGGAGTGACTAAGAGGATGAAGAAGGCAAAGTCAAAGATGCCTACATCGCATGTCTGGGTTTAACAACTCATGGATTAGTGATAATCCTAATTGTTAAGAGTTATAAGAGAAGAACCAGGTGTGGCAGTAAAGCAAGAACTTTCATTTTAGTCATACTGAGTTTGTGCTACATACAGAATATCCCTGTAATTAGGCCCAGAATGTAGCTGGAGGCACAGTGCTAGTCCTTAGGAAGAGGAACGGTATCTGAAAGGATGGATTTGGTAGTCATGGCAGTCAAAGAACTCAGGGTAGACATAGTGAGAAAGGAAATGATCGTATTTACTGCTCTCCCTTGAAACTAGACCATAAGCCCCTTTTTACTCCTTTTTTTTTTTTTTTTTTACTAATTACCTAAAGGACAGCGCAGTTATAAGGTTCCTGAAACCTCAACAGTTTCTTGACTTGGTTATTTCCTGGTCTTTATTGAACTGTTAGATACTAAGCTTCTGGGATGCCTGGGTGGCTCAGTCAGTTAAGCTTCCGCCTTTGGTCCTGGGATCAAGCCCCGCATCCTCAGGGTTCCCTACTTAGCGTGGAGTCTGCTTCTCCCTCTGCCTATTGCTCTCTCTGCTTGTGTGCTCTTTCTTTCTCTCTCTAATAAATAAGTAAAATCTTAAAAAAAAGATACTAAGCTTCTTTCATCGACACTTTCATAGATAATCTTGAGGAAGAATTCTTAGTTTTTATGCCCAAGGAAAATATATACAGCCTATGAGAATAAGGACTTTTTCAGTATTCTTCTATGTATCTGGCCCAGCACCTAACACAATATTTACCACATAGTGTTGCACATGCTGTCACTATTGTTGATCATCACCACTGCCATCACTCCACCAGTTCCGTCTATTGAGAACTGACTATAAAGCTGGGCAACACAATACTTTATATATATTAACTACTTTAATCCTCATAACAACCCTAAGAATGTTACTGTTATCCCCATTTTATAGATGAGGACTCAGAAGTTAGGTTAACTTGCCCAATAATAAACAAAGTAAACAAAATTGCTGAGATTCAAGTTCAGGCAATCTGATTCTAGAGCTAGTGCTCTTCTGGCTCTGTCCAGGCAGAATCACAGACAAAGCAATTATAAAATATTGAACAGTGGGGAGCTTGGGTAGCTCAGTTGGTTAAGCATCTGCCTTCAGCTCAGGTCATGATCCCAGGGTCCTGGGATAGAGCCCTGCATTGGGCTCCCTGCTCAGTGGGGAGCCTGCTTCTCCCTGTCCCTCTGCAGATCCCCCTACTTGTGTTCTCTCATTCTGTCAAATGAGTAAATAAAATCTTAAAATTAAATAAATAAAATAAAATATTGAACAGAGCAATCAAAAGCATTGTGCAAATAGATTCTCCTATGTGTGGTTGGGAATGAAGCACTGGCCAAAATATCACCCTCTCTTGGATAAAACAGGTATCACCAACTGCCCGGCAGCTAAAGACCAAGGATAGCACAGGCACACTGGGATTGAGAACAAAACTAGATCTGTGGAATGGCAGCAGAGTTCTGTGATGAGACAGGCACATTGGCACAGTAATAAGAAAAAGTAATATCAAGAGCCAGGGAAGTAAGAACATCGTTGAGGAAACAAAGACAACATCATAAGAAAATGGAACTACTAATACTGTGTATCTTCCCTTTGTTTTTCACTCATGGACTTGATCCACCAGAACTGCCTCCTTCTAAAATCTTAAATTCAAGAATCCCCATTTTCTGACCATAGCTCACTGCCATTAAACCTGTCCCTCAACCTCATCAAGACCAGTCTCTTGAAGCCACCTTTCATTTTCTCTCAGTCTACTTGCCTCCCGGTGATCTGTTTTCCTTTCCAACCCATCTTGGACTCCCAATGACTCAACATTTGAACCATTCTCACAAGTATCTCCCATATCCATGTATTTTCATCCCTCTGCTACAACTGCCCATCAAAATCTCAAACCTGTGGGCGCCTGGGTGGCTCAGTGGGTTAATGCCTCTGCTTTCGGCTCAGGTCATGATCTCAGGGTCCTGGGATCGAGGCCCGCATCGGGCTCTCTGCTCTGCAGGGAGCCTGCTTCCCCCTCTCTCTCTCTCTGCCTGCCTCTCTGCCTCCTTGTGATCTCTCTCCCTCTGTGAAATAAATAAATAAAATCTTTAAAAAAAAAAATCCCAAACCTGTACCAATGCTATAGTCTTGCCTTGTATGCTCCCATACCCAAGTCCTACACAATGCTTGGTTTCCAACCTCAGGTAGACCCTCACTGTCACCCATAAGTATTTTTACTTGCCCTGAGTTCAGTTCCTTTACCTAGTCTCTTCAGGTTCTATTTTTAAGCTTTCATTTATTTCATCTCACATTCCCACATCCCTTTCCTCCAGGTCCTATCAGGCATCCTTGTTTCACACTTGGAAAGAAAAAAACATTTTAGAATCCATCACCCATGACTTCCTCAGGAAGCTCCCTGCCTCCCCTCTCCTATAATTTGCCAATCTGACTCCTTTCAGAAAAGCCATATCTTGCCCCAACCCCACCTTTGACCATGGGTTGCTATTTCAAACACTAACCCTGTTACCGGCCATTTCACTTGAAATACAGTCTTGCATAATCAGTAGTGGGGAGAAGAAAACAGGATAGAAAAAATTTCTGAGGCAAGGAGGAAAAGGAAAGCATAGGGGGGAAATGAGAGAAATAGCAACAAGAAGATGGCAAAAACAAACTCCCTATCAATAAACATAAAAAAATATATGAGTAAAATTCACCCATTAAAATGCAGAGATTAACAGACTGGATAAAATATTTTAGAATCCAGCTATGTGCCATTTTACAAGGGACACATCTAAAACATAAAGATGAGAAAAGACTGAAAATACAAAAGATGGAAAAAGACCAGGTAAATGGCAACCCAAAGAAGTTGATGTAGCTATATTAATATCTAAAAAATAAAACTTTGGGACAATAAAAGCATTATAACACATAAAGAATATCAGTACATAGAGTAAATAAACCTTAATGCACTAATTAAATACTTCTAAATATATAAAGGAAGATTAAGTATACTAGAGAGAAATTGAAAAATCAGCCATCAAAATGGGAGATTAATATACCTCTTTCAGTTATTGATAATATCAGCTGATAAAAATTAGTAAATATATAGATAAGCTGAACAAAATAAGCTTGATTAGTGAACATATGTAGAACTCTATATCCAATTGCAAAATTACATTCTTTTCAAGCACATATGGAACATCTATCTCCCAAATTATCAGGTACTAGATTATACTACAAGTCTCAGTAAATTTCAGAGAAACCATTCTCATACAGATCATGGTCTCTGACCTCAGTGAAATTAAATATGAGGCCAATAACAAGAGATCATTTTTAATCCCAAAACATTTTGGAAATTTAAAGACACTTCTGAATAACTCACAGGTCAAACAAAAACTATAACCGTACTAAATCTACGTTAATATCTTGAAGAAAACTAGTGCCTGTTTTACCACCACTACCACCCCCATACCATAGAATGTATTCTAGAAATTCAAAGGGGAAAATACGGAATAAAAATAATGCTTCTGTATGCAAAGAGCTTAATTGTATATGATATAACACGTTTTGAAAAAACATAACTCAGAAAAATAATGAAGGCACAAATAAAACCAGACATATTTGAAGTTAGGAAACCTGTGACCTTTCATATTCTCCCAATGGTTGAATCCTATGGTTTAGTGGAGAAACCAAAGCTCAGAAATACTTGTTAAGGCTTTTCATTGAAATTCAGTCACAGATGTGTTGTCAAAAGAGCAAGGATTATCTACTGAGAAAACCACAGCTCAGATAACATGAGTGTCCAAACCCAAGCTCTGATGGACAATATGTTCCATGTTAGTTGTGAGGTGTTAGGACTCATATTAAATATCTTTTTTTTAAGATTTTATTTATTTATTTGACAGAGAGAAAGAGAGACAGTATGAGCAGGGGGAAGGGCAGAGGGAGAAGCAGACTTCCCGCCTAGCAGGGAACCTGACAGGGGGCCCCATCCCAGGACCCCAGGATCACAACCTGAGCTGAAGGCAGAGGCTTTAACCCACTGAGCCACCCAAGCGCCCCTGATTCACATTACGACTGGCTACCCAGGTATCTCTCAGATTAAATATCTTAATATTGCATCCTTTTGGGACCTCATACCCACAGGAAGTTATTTTAGAGAAGAATATTGTACGCATCTGCCACTCAAAATTCAGGATAATATTGTAATGCAAATACAAAAACCAGGCGAATCTGAAAAAATCTATCAAAATAGAAGGTTAACATACCTCTCTCAATTATATATCCAAGTGAATATATTTAAATTATACCCTAAATCTATAGATTAGAAGATAATAAAAATAAGTGAACATTAACACTAGCAGCTAGTTTTCAAAAAGGGGTGGGGAGAGTTTCTCAAGTCATTTTAAATTCTGAAGACCAGTTATAAAAACAAAAAATTGGGCCAAATTGATGGGAAGCATGGAATAATGAATATAGTGGTGTAAGACAGACTTGGGTTCAAATCTTAGCTTTGCTATTTATTAGTTATATGACCTTGGACAAGGGCCCAAAATATTAAAAAAAGATTATCAAAAATGTAGAAATCCTTAGAAGAATAGTATTTACATTAAAAATCATTGTTGGGGGGCACCTGGGTGGCTCAGTGGGTTAAAGCCTCTGCCTTCGGCTCAGATCATGATCTCAGGGTCCTGGTATTGAGGCCCGCAGTGGGCTCCCTGCTCAGCGGGGAGCCTGCTTCCTCCTCTCTCTCTGCCTGCCTCTCTGCCTACTTGTGATCTGTGTGTGTGTGTGTGTTTGTGTGTGCGTGTGCGTCAAATAAATAAATAAAAATCTTTTTAAAAAAATCATTGTTGGTGTTCCCAAAATGGAAACTGATATGAATCAAAAAAACACCAAATAATGTCCCTGCACCAGGGAGCAAATAAACAGGCTTCTCTGTGTTTAATTTGTTGGGCACCTTGGTCCCTCTTCCTCTCCCCAACATATAGTGCATGTTCAAACTAGAAACTTCTACCATATGTAACCTCCTTGGAGGCAGGCACTGTATCTTGACTTCATACCCCAGGAACTTATTTAGCACAGTGTCTGATACACAGTATAAATTCAATAAATGTTTACTGAATGTCTTCACCCTGAACTCTATTTATATTTATATGTTGAAACTTAATTCATGGAAATTAAAGAGCAGTAATAGAGCTGAGAGAAAAAGTGGTTTTGTTTTCCTGAAGTAGTGTGGTATCGTGGTTAAGAGCACAGACTCTGGAACCAGACTGCCTGTGAGAAGATTTACACTGCTACATGTCAGATTCTGTATACTCTTAAACACAGATAAGCAGAACTGATATGGCTAATACAAGAAATGTGACGGTGTCTACATTTTTGAAAGGTTAGAATTGAAACTGGGCTACAAATTATAATTGATAATGAAAATTTGGGATTTTAGAATGTCAGTGGACTTCTAATTCTAGCTAAGATGGGGTAACAAAAAAAATGGATTTCCACCTTACCTGAAAGAAGCCACTGCCCCAAATATATAAAATACATGAAACAGTGGTGTTTTCAAGACACTGACCATCAGGCAATGAAGAACTGTGATCCCCAAGAGTAATAAACAAACAGGGTGAGACCTTGGATTTTCTAGGCTCACTGTCTTGAGACACTTTCCAGACTATGGTGTAGGGAACAGGAATGTAGGCAGAACCTGGTGAACTCCTTGAGCTGAGGTGACAGAGCTGAGAGTCTGGGAAAATGCAGGTGGCTAAAGTTTATAGGACAGAATACCTGAGAGAGCTGCACACAGATCTCTGGGGGAGCTGCCAAGGGTCTCCCTTGAGTATTCAGTATAGCACTGATCAGTGCATGGCATGCCTGTGATGAAATTACGCGAGGCCAAGAACAGAACCAACTGAAAGGATTCAAAGGAACAGTGTCTGTCACTCACACAGGGCCAGGAGTAGTGCCTGTTCCACCAGCCAAATTGGAAAACCTCATGATCTGTAGGGCATGGGGCAAAGTACTCAGAAAGGTCTTGCTTCCATAATGGCAACGAATTAGTCCTAGACTGTGTACTGCTCCAGTCCTGCCTAACAAATCTAAACAGCATGAAAGGATCAATCTGTTTCCAAGTAACTCAAGTGCATCCCAGAACAGAGCTCAAGCATATTTGTAGTAATATAAAAATATGCAGCACCCAGCAAAGTAAAATTCAGAATATCTGGTACCCAATAAAAAATTAACAGTAATGATTTGCAGCGACATGGATGAACCTAGAGGGTATTATGCTAAGTGAAATAAGTCAGACAGGGAAAGGCAAATACCATATGATTTCATTTATATGTGGAATCTAAAAATATGAAACAAATGAACAACCAAACAAAAACCAGAAAGAGAATCATAAGTACTGAGAACAAACTGGCGGTTGGCAGAGGGGAGAGGGTGGGAGAATGGGTAAATGGGTGAAGGGGATTGGGAGGTACAGGTACACTTGAGGTGAGCTCAACACAGCATAACATAGAGTTATCAAATCATTACAGTGCAAACCTAAAATTAATATAACATTATGTGTCAACTATACTTCAGTTAAAAAGAATTGACACGCATGCAAAAAAAGCAGGAAAATACAGTCCATGATGAGTGGATAAATCAAAAACTGACTTAAGAACTGACAGAAAGGTTAGAATTAACAAAAAAAGGATCATTTAAATAGTCATTTTAACTGTATTCTAATTTTTAAAGCTAAATAAAGACATGGGTGATATTAAAGAAAAATACCCAATTCAAATCTAAAGGTAAAAATGGCAATGTCTGAGATGAAAAGTATACAGGATGGGATTAACAGGAGATTATACATTGGAGTAGAAAAGATTACTGCATTTGAAGACATTGCAACAGAAACTATCCAAATGAAATGGTAAGAAAAAAGACTTTAAAAAAACAGAGCATTAATGAACTGTAGAACAACTTTAAGCTGGTCAATGTACATGTAATTGGAGTTACGAAATGAGGACACTGAAAATTTTTTTGAGGAAACAGTGGCCAAAATGTTCCTAAATTTGATGAACACTAGAAATTCAGATCAAAGAAACTCAATAAACTTCATGCAAAAGAAATATAAAGAAAACTATAAGTTGAAAAAAAAAGAAAAAGAAAAAGAAAAAAGAAAACTATACCACGTGGCAAACCACAGTCAAATTTTTTAAAAACCAGAGACAATAAGAATATCTTCAAAGCTGGAGGCAGGGGGTACATGTTACACACAGAGAAACAAAGATGATGATGAAAGGAAATTTATTATTGGAAACCATGAAAGGAGAAGACAGTGGAACATCTCTAAAATACTGAAAGGAAAAAAACCTGTTAACCTAGAATTCCAAAGCCAGTGAAACATCATCCAAAAACAGAGGTGAAATAAGCCTTTTCAAACATGCAAGAGTTGAAAGAATTAATTGCCAGTAGACCTGTACTATAAAAATTGTTAAAGTCTTTTGGGCAGAAGAAAAATAATCTAGATAGAAATACAGGTCTAGGGGCACCTGGGTGGCTCAGTCAATTAAGCATCTGATTTTTTTGTGTGTGTGTGTTCCAAGATTCTTTGTTTATGCATGCATCTGACTCTTGATTTCGGCTCAGGTTGTGATGGTGAGATTGGTGGTGGTGGTGAGATTGGGCTTGGTGTCAGGTTCATGCACTGGATGTGCAGGCTGCTTGGGATTCTTGATCTCCTTCTCCCTCTACCCCTACCCCCTCTAAAAAAAAAAGAACTATAGGTCTACAAAGGGAAATGAAGGGCACATGCAATGGCAAACTATGTGGGTAAAATATTTTTTTCTTATAGAATGAATGGGCAAAGAAGATATGATGTGTGTGTACACACACACACACACACACACACACACAAGTGGAATATTATTCAGCCATAAAAAATGAGACCTTGCCATTTTCAGCAACATGGATGGATGTAGAAGATATTATGCCAAGTGAAATAAGTCAGACTGAGAAAGACAAACACTGTATGATTTCATTTACATGTGGAATCTATAAACAAAACAAATGAGCAAACAAACAAAAAGCAAAAACAGACCCATCAATGCATAGAATAGACTGATGGTTTCTAGAGGGGAGAGATGTGGGGGCATGGGCAAAATAGGTGAAGAATAATGGGAAATACAGGCTTCCAGCTATGGAATGAATAAGGTACAGTACAGGGAATATAGATGATGGTATTGTAATAGGATTTTATGGTGACAGGTGGTAGCTATGATTATGAGCATAGCATAACATATAAATTTGTCAAATCACTATGTTGTACACCTGAAACTAATGTAACAGTGTGTTTCAACTATACTTCAATAATAAAATAATTGATTGTTAAAAGTAAAAAATGTACATAACAATATATTGTGAGGTACAAAACATGTAGAACTTTCGTAGAATAAAGTTAGAAAACTTACACAAACTGATTTTAAGACTTATTATAAATCTCAATAATTAAGTGAGAGTGGTATTGGCATACAGATAGACAAACAGAGCAACAGAAGACTCCAGAAATAAAACCTTATGTTTATAGTCACTTGATTTTTGATAAAGGTACAAGAGAGTTCAATGGAAAAATGATAGTCACTTCAACAAACGATGCTGGAAAAACAGGATAACCATAAGCAAAATTTTTAAAAATGTGAAGATTTCTTAGATAAGACACTTAAAAACATGACCCAGAACCTGATAACTTAGACTTCATTAAAATTAAAAACTTCGGGGCGCCTGGGTGGCTCAGTGGGTTAAAGCCTCTGCTTTCGGCTCAGGTCATGATCTCAGCATCCTGGGATCGATGCCCGCATCGGGCTCTCTGCTCAGCAGGGAGCCTGCTTCCTCCTCTCTCTCTCTGCCTGCCTGTCTGCCTACTTGTAATCTCTCTCTCTGTGTCAAATAAATAAATAAAAATCTTTAAAATAAAATAAAATAATAAAAAATTTAAATTAAATTAAAAACTTCGGCTCTTTGAAAGATGCTGATGAAAAAATAAAAGGACAAGCCATTTACTGGAAGAAAATATTTGCAAATAGTATATCTGATAAGGACTTGTATCCAGACCATATAAAGAACTCTCAAAAGTATAATTTTAAAAAACCATACAACCCAAATTTTTTTAATGGGCAAAATTTGAACAAATACATCACCAAATAAAACATATGAATAGCAAATACACTCATGAAAATATGCTCAACATCATTATCATTAAGGAAATGCAAACTAAAATTACAATGAGATAACACTACACAGGTATTAGAATGGCTAAAATAAAAACTGTACTGAATGTTGTTCAGAATTTGAAACAACTAGAGCTCTCATACACTGTAGTGGGAATATAAAATGGTACAGCCATATTGGAAGAGACTTTAGTAATTTCTCAAAAAGTTAAACATATATCTTCCATATGACCTAGCCTTTCTATTTTTAGGTATTTACCCAAGAAAAACAAACACATATGTCCATGCAAAGACTTGCATTTGCATGCTAATAACAGCATTATTCATAATAGCCTAAAACTAGAAACAACCCATTAAGAGGTGAATGGATTTTTTTCAAAGTTGTATATCCACACAATGGAATACTACTCAACAATAGAAAGAAATGAGCTACTGCAATATTCCATATTGATCATTCTCAAAATAATTATGCTGACTGAAAAAATCGGACAAAAAAGGACCCGTAATACATGATTTCATTTATATAAAACTCTAGAAAACGAAAATTAATTTATTGTGGCAGAAAACAGATCAGTAGTTGCTGGAGAGGAGTATTAAAGTATAAAGAAAGACAAGAAGGAAAGATTACAAAATGGTACAAGGAAACTTGAAGGTAATGAACGTTTACTATCTCTATTTTGGTGATGGTTTAATGGGTATATCAGACGGCAAAATTTATCAAATTTGATACTTTTTAAAATGTAGTTTATCATACATAAATTATGTCAATAAAGTTCTTTTTTAAAGTTTTAAAATTAAATATAACCATATATTGTAATCAGAATTTTACCATCCCAGAATACCTATAATACAGTAGGAGACTCTAAATGTATTCAAACAGTAAAATGTTGTTTTATGTCAGAGGGTTTTTTTTTCATTCTGAGAGGTGTTTTATTATTTTTATGTGCATCTTATTTTTTATTTAAGTATAATTAACATACAGTGATATATTAGCTTCAGGTATACAATATGACTCAACAATTCTGTACATTACTCAGTGCTCAAGATAAGTCTACTCTTAATTCCCGTTGTCTATTTCACTCTCCCCCCCACCTACTTCCTCTATGGGAACCACAGGTTTGTTCTTTGTGTTTAAGAGTCTGGGTTTTGTTTTGTTTTGTTTCTTTATTCATTTGTTTTGTTTCTTAAATTCTACATATGAGTGAAATTGTATGGTATTTGTCTTTTTCTGACTGACTTACTGCCCTTAGCATTATACCCTCTAGGTCCATCCATATCATTGCAAATGGGAAGATCTCATTCTTTTTTATGTATGGCTGAGTAATATTCCATTATCTATCTATACACACACACACATACCTCCTTTTATCTATCAGTGGACACTTGGGCTGCATCAGTATCTTGGCTATTGTAAATAATGCTGTAATAAACATAGGGGTACATATATCTTTTTCTTTTTTTTTTTAAAGATTTTATTTATTCATTTGACACAGAGAGAGAGAGAGAGATTACAAGTAGGCAGAGAGGCAGGCAGAGAGAGAGAGGAGGAAGCAGGCTCCCCGCCGAGCAGAGAGCCCGATGCGGGCCTCGATCCCAGGACCCTGGGATCATGACCTGAGCCGAAGGCAGTGGCTTTAACCTACTGAGCCACCCAGGCACCCCATATATCTTTTTCAATTAGTGTTTTCATCTTCTTTGGGTAAATAACCAGTTGTAGAATTACTGGATCATACAGTAATTCTATTTTTACTTTCTTGAGGAAACTCTATTCTGTTTTCCACAGAGGCTGCACCAATTTGCATTCCCAACAGCGCACAAGGGTTCCTTTTTTTCCACATCCCCACCAACACTTGTTTTTTTTTTTTTCATTCTTGGATTTGGGGGGTTTTTTTCAAATATTTTATTTATTTATTTGAGAGAGTGAGAGAGAGCACAAGCAGCGGTGGGCCGAGGGAAAGGGGGAAGCAGGCTCCCTCTTGAGCGGGGAGTCCAATGCATGGCTCAATCCCAGGACCCCAAGATCACGACCTGAGCCAAAGGCAGAGGCTTAACCCATTGAGCAACCCAGGTGCCCCTCATTGTGGTTCTGATTTGCATTTCCATGATGATTAGTGATACTGAGTATCTTTTCATGTGTCTGTTGACCACTTGTATGTCTTGTTTAGAAAAATATCTATTCAGTTCCCCTGCCCATTTTTAATCAGATTATTTGGGGATTTTTTGTATGTGTGTTGTATTATGTAAGTTCTTTATATATTTTGGACATTAACCCCTTATCAGATATATCATTTGCAAATATCTTCTCCCATTTCAAAGGTTTCCTTTTTGATGGTTTCCTTCATTGTACAAAAAGATTTCTTTAATAAAGAATAAATAATACACAGTAAATTCAAATTTGTTTTCATTAATTTTGTTGCCTAAAACATGTGTTTTATCTTCTAACACTTCCATGAAGAATTTCAGTAAGTTTTGAACCACTTGTTGAAAATGTGAAAAGACAGTAGTAGAATTACTGGATGATACAGGAATTCTATTTTTAATTTTTAAAAAGATTTTATTTATTTATTTGAGAGACAGAGAGAGAGAGAGAGCACGTGTGCAAGGAAGGGGAGGGGCAGAGGCAGAGGGAGAAGCAGACTCCCGGTTGAGCAGGGAGCCCAGTGCAAGCTCTGTCCCAGGACCCTGAGATCATGAACTGAGATACTTAACTGACTGAGTCACCCAGACACCCCTATTTTTATTTTTATTTTTTAGGAAATTCCATAGTGTTTCCCACAGTGGATGCACTGAAAAACATATAAAATTGTTGAATCATTATATTGTATACCTGAAAGTAATATAACAATGTATGTCAATTATACTTGAAGTAAAAAATGTGAAAAGACAGCATGCATGCTCAGAGCTGAGATGAAACAGCAACAAAATGTTTGCATAATTGTTTCTCAGAACCTAAGAGTATCATTATTTAGTAAGTACATTCAACAATAGGCTTCTTTTATTGTTAGATTTATATGTTCTGTGTCATTTTTCAGCTCTGACAGTCACTTGAATCAAGTATAAAAATAAATAGGACTCAGAATCAAACTTTCAAATAGCTGTATCATAAACCAATATTTTGTTTAAATGAAGCACATTTAATGTCAGTGTTCTCATCAAAATGAGAGCAAAGGAAAAAAATGAGAGCAAATGTTATTATACCATTAATAAATACTAAAATTAATTTTTTAATTTTATTCATTAGAGAGAGAGAATGAGAGAGAGAGAGTGCATTAGAGAGGGGAGGGTCAGAGGGAGAAGCAGACTGCCCGGTGGGCTTTGAGCAGGAAGCCCAATGTGGGACTTGATCCTAGGACTCCAGGATGATGACCTGAGCCAAAGGCAGTCGCTTTTGAGCCACCTGAGCCACCCAGGTGCCCAATATATAGTAAAATTAATTTTAAAGTGTTCATTTCATCTTGTATCTTTATTTCTATTTTTATAGAAATGAATGTCTTATATAATATTAGTACAGTTAATATGCCATTTATAAGTAAATATACATATATTAGGGGTGATCAAAATTTTTAGTGGTAAGGGAGAATGATTAAAAAAGTTGGGCAAGTTTTGCTTAAAGGAGGATGAAGGGAAACCATTTCTACAAACTGCCATATGTTATTGTGATTCTGCTTGCATATATTTATGATGTATGTTAATTAGGAAAGAATAAATCATTCTGATGATTGTAATGCAGTTGCCCTGAGGCAAATAGGGCAGCATAATGAATAATGATTTGTGCTGCCATAAAGTACATTCCAAAGTGAACTCTATTAACTAATTGTAACCAAGACAATTACAATATCTGAAGCAGACCAATCTTAAGCACTCTCAGAATGAATACTTATTATATGTGTGGGTTTCCAAAACACAAGTGAAGTTGAGCCTTTAAAAGCTGGAAAAATCCATCCCCCTTTGGAAAAAAAAATACTATTTGAAAATCTAAAGGTAAAAGAATGAATTTTAGAGCACAGAAAAGTGAGACCAAAACAGATTATGTGATAAGTCTGCACCCTTTATTTAAAAAAAATGATTCCATGAAAAGAAAGCTTCCAGAGATGCAGGATTTCCCTAAATCTCCTTGTTTGGATCCAGCCACCTATGCACAAAGGCACCAACTGATAACATTTTTTGGTTGTTAACAGCTGAGTGAACATACAACACTGCTTACAGTTAATAAAATGCTTTCATTGCGATAGTGTGTTGGTCATTTTATCAACTGTCCCTTTCAATTTTAGGGTGGACATCCCTCTGAGAAAATAACTCTAAATATTTTATTAAAATGTACCTACTGTAGACACCTAATAAGGTAATCTTTCCAAGTTTTCTTTAGATCCCTATTCCCATCCCTCCCAAGCCCTTTCTGGCTCCTGGATTAAATAACATAAATGTATCTGGCCCAAAGATTCTTCTGTGAGACTTCCCTCTACTGTCCTGGTAGTTACCTTTGAATGTTCATGTGGTTTCAGTCCTTCAAAATCCCACTTCATTCCTTGACCTGAAGCTCTACATTCTGCACTGTTTACAGAATACTCCCTAGTTAGGAGGGCCAACTACATGCAAAGTGCTATGCTAACTGGCTAAGGACAAAATCATGCATAGCCCATGCCCAAAAGCAGTTCACAGCCTATTGAAAAAGATACTTAAATAGATAATCATAAAGGAACATGGTGATCCAAGAAATATATTCATAAGGAATAATGAGAACAGCAACGTGGGACATGTACTCTAGCTGGGGAAAGGGGAACTAGAAAGAGATACCAACCATAGCACGTGAAATGGTTGTAAATAATGTGGACCAGTTGGCGAATCAAGTAAAGCACATGGCATTTACAAAAGGATGGAGGCATAAAGCAACATGGTTATGAGCAAGCAGTACAGCAATACTGGAAAGTAAATTGTAAGGGTGGATGTGGAAGAGCTGGAGTGGGAACCATATCATGCAAGGGAAAGAGTTTGATATACAATGCTCAGAAACATGGATAATTAGCCTTTGACAAAGGGAACCATTGAAGAGTTAGTAAGGCAAAGACTTGCTAGAACACTCTGACAGTTATGCAGAATATAGATTTGGGAAGGCTGTGATAAAAATCCAGGGGGCAGATGATGAGAGGCCAAAGTAGAAGGCAGTGGTAGTAGAGATGGAAAGGGGCATATTGAAGACATAACACTCAGGTAAAACCTGCAGAACCTGTGAATGTTCTGTTAACACAGAACAGCCTCTTCTACTAGAACTTGGGGTTCTGATGTACTAGATTTCTAATTAAGAGCAGTAATTCTTAGAATAGTGCCTATAAGCACTGGATCTGGAGTCAGGCTGCCTGGCTTTCAGTCAGAGCTTCACTACTTTTTTAGCTGCATGATATTGGGTAAGTTATTTGACCTCCCTGAGTCTCAGTTTCCCCATTTGTCAAAGCAGTGATTAATAATAGGAGCTCCTGCCTAAGGCCGTGAGGATTCCAGTGTACATCAAGAATAAAAGGCACAGCATAGTGCCCAGTCTAGAATAAGCAGCCAATTTGGCAGCTGTTTAATTTTAATTATTATTAACCATATGCTTTGAAAAAGATATGAGCATATGGCTGTTTTGACATCTCACTGTGATATTTGAGAAATCTAATCAGTAGTCTTTTCCAGATGGAAAGTCACCATACCTCTCTGCATGGAGGTAGGCTGACAAGCATCAATGTTAAGTCAATGTTAGTAATTGGATATGATCAGTTGAAAATCTATTTATTTATACACAGTTCCAGACGGGATTTAAAATGACTTAAAAAGATACATAAAACAAAATAGTACAATTTTAAAAATAGGATCAAAAGAAGAAAAACAAGACCAGTGATAAAGTAGAGTTGTCAGAATCACGGCCCCAAACCCAAAGGGCAACTGAGGCTTCCTAATGGTCAACTGGAGACCAGACCCCTGCAATCTCAGACAATGCTCTCAGGCCTGCCTGCACTGGGATCCATTCTCAAAAGTGTTATGTTAGCCAAGTAGTTAGTTTTTTTCCCCTAACAATGAGAAATTTATAACTAGCTCTCAAGTTTACAAGATTCTGATTTGGCATTTGCACTAAGGTTCTTTTGTCCTTTACGATTCTTCTCAAAACACGTTCTATAGAAGTGGAGTTTGTATACACTGAGGCATTAGCAGTTTCAGATAGCTTAAAGATATCCACCAACTGATGAAGATGAAGAAAGAGGAGGAAAAGCAGCTTACACTTTATAACGCTTACTATGTACCAAGCACTTTTCTAAGTACTTCATATAGATGAAGTCATTTAGTCCTCGTGATCATATCGTGAGGCAGATACTGTATTATGTTTTAAAACAAGGAAAGGGAGGCACACATCCAGCAAATAACTTGCCCAAGGTCATACAATCTCGTCTTTGAACCCAGGCAGCCTGGTTCCAGAGTCTGACCTCTTAACCACTATGCTATACAGTCTCTTCTTTTTCTGATAATATTGCTTGTATATTTGGAAAGCGACACCTTACCCTCGGTAACTGGAGTTTTTTTTAGGTCCTCAGCTCGTAACAGATGAACGTTTGAGAGGCCCTCAGTCTGGCTTACTTTCTCAGTCCCCTGATCGCCCCTCATCCAGGATACCCCTTCTAAAGGACAGTAGGAGCATATGGGGGAAGTAACTAAAATATAATCTCTTTTGTTGGTTCTTAGAGTCACAGTTGGGGACAATTTCCTCCAGATTGAAACTACATGGTTACCTTTCAATGCCACCAAATTCTTTTCATAAATGGTTTGAAGAAATTCCCATTTAAAATAATACATACTTCTCTAAATAAAGTAAGCCCCAGTGGGAAGCTGGGTGTCTTAATATATATATTTCTCCTGTAGAGTGGTTTTTTGGATACATGGAAATGTGGTCTTATTTTCATGATTTCACACTTTTTTCCTGCTCCTCAGCAACTCCAGACGTCTTAAACGTACCACCAATCCTGGAAGGCAGATCTCCATAAACACGGTACATAGAAGTAAGTATATATAAAAGATCATAAAAACAAGACCATGTGTCCAAATACCACCCTTGGCAACAGGAGAAATGTGTATGTCAAATCCCATTTGGCTTTCCAGCTTGTAAGACCTACACTTAAAGCTACCTGTCACATAAGCCAGGAAGGCTCACAAGAGCCCCATGAGGTTGATGGGGAGGCGGAGGATGGCCAGTTCATTCTCTTTTCTGCCCAAGTCTTTTTCCTTAACAGCCTAAAGTCTTAAAAAGATTAAAAATCTCCCACTAAAAAAATATAATGTTTTAAAATCCAAGTCATTTATATGCATAAAACTTTTCTTTAAGTCTGGTAAGAGCTGACACGTTGTCATTTTTTCAGCAAGTCCCATGACTGTGTACAACACCATTATCTTTCCTTAGTCAAGAAGCTTTTATAAACCATCATCCTTGCAGGGAAGACCCTCTTCTACCAGGGTCACAGATGGTGGGGATTTCTAAACTGAACTCTAGATAATCATCTAATTCTTTCTTGCAGGCCATGTCACTTAAAAATCACCCACACAGTCCCCTTAGATGAGAAATCATGATGGTTTGTGACTAATCCAGCCCATGTTCACACATAACTGTGATTTCATGCACTGGGTTTCTTTTTTAATTTTAGGGATGCTGTGATCTAGCTATGGCCACAGAAACCTTAAACACAATCTAATAACCTCTGGTTGAACTTAAATTTAACTGTATATGTAGCAGATAATTTTAAGGCTTATTTAAGGCCTATAAGACATAAAATAAATGCTAATTTCTTTCAAATAAAATACTAACATATCCATAAGTGTATATACACAAAAGAGGAGGTATAAATTGGAGAATACAAAAATAAAGGTAAAAATATGAACATACCCTCTTTCCCTCCTAAACTGCTTAACCATAACTACTTAACACATTACATTAAATCCCTAGAACAAGATTGGTACATGCAATTTCGACATCTGGTCTACAGCTAGAAGCAACGTAGATATTAAAAAATTCCTAAAGCATAAAAAAATTAAAACTGCTAAAATGTTCAAATTATGTGTGTATATATTTGTTTTATCTTCATTTCTGGCATAGCATATGAAATTACCTTAAAAAGTTTTAAGGGGAGATGTATACATTTTCATAATTCAGTTAATATAACTTACAATAAGGCAAGGCACTCACCCTGTATATGTAAATATTTGACTTTATCATTATTAGTTCTAAATATAACTACATAATCAGTAATAAGTGTATCAATGAGGACGCCCTTTTATAAAAATGAACAATCTCCCCCACTAGATAGCAAGCTGTATGAGAGAAGGGACTTTGTTTATCTCTATACCTTCAGTGCCCAGGGCACTGTCTGGCACATAATATGGATACAATAAATATTTGTTGATTAAATGAGCTGGCATCAAAAAATATCAAATATATTCAGACACACTAAGAGCTTATCATCCAGGACTTCACTTTTGATATCGTTAATTCAAATACCCTTCTGCTTCCGCTCTGTCAGCTCTTGTCTTCACTTCCTCTCCTAGGTAGTTTGAATTCTATTATTTCAACTTCACTCTGTCAATATCCTCAAAAACCCATTTTCATTGCAAATATCTGATAAAAAACATAACCCTACAAGAGCCCAACTGTTGTGCTTTATGCCTGCACTGGGGCTACTGAGATCTACTGGGAAAAAAAATCAGTCTGGTAGGTTATTATCAATATGATTCTTGGTCACCAAGCTCACCTCAATACTGCCTGACACTCCAACTATGCTTTCCTGTTCACCACAATAATTTTAAACCTTCCTTAAGAACTGCAAATCTCCAACCCAAACCTTGCCCCACTTCAACCCCTGCTCTAAAGGAAGACCTTTCCTCCTACATCACAGAAAAATATAAATGCCCTCAGACAAGTTCCTGCCACCAAATCTGTAAATCTATTTTCATCTATATTTGCTTTTTGTTCTTCCCACCTAGTAATGTACTTCCTCTTATTTAAGGGTAATCCCTCCACTTCATTCTGGATCCTCTTCTATCAGGCATAAAAACTTCACCCTGTAAGGACTGTGCTCCATCAATTACCCCTTCCTTCCCACCAGCTTTTAAATATCTAAGTCCCTCCTAAATTAAAAAAAAAATCCCTTGGGACACCTAGGTGGCTCAGTCGGTTAAGCATCTGCCTTCAGCTCAGATCATGATCCCAGGGTCCTGGGATCAAGTCCCACATCAGGCTCTCTGCTCAGCGGGGAGTCTGCTTCTCCCTCTCCCTGCTGTTCCCCCTGCTTGTTTGCTCCCCCTCTCTCTATGACAATTAAATAAATAAAATCTTTAAAAAAAGAAACATCCCTAGATCTCAACCTTTCCCCTACAACCACTCTCACTGCTCTTTAGAGCCAAATTTCTCTAAGGACTTCTCCATATTAGGAGGTGGAGGCACCTGTACAGATTCATTACTTACAGGTGCCTCCACCTCCTAATATCCCCAATCATTTCTCAATCTACCAAAGTCTAGCATTTCATCCCACTCACTCCCTGAAATTACTCTAAGGTCACCAAGAACCTCTTAAATCCAGTGGACAGTAGCCAGTCTTTATCTTCCTAGACCTCTCTGGATCTTTAGCACCACTTACCACTTTTCAGTGGAGCCATTCCATTTTGAAAAACTTATCCCTACTGATATTCAAGTACATACACAAATACATATCATAAGAATGCTTGGTGTTTGACTGAGGGTTACTGGGGGGTGGGAGGGTAGGGATAGGGTGGATGGGTTATGGACATTGGGGAGGGTTTGTGCTATGGTGAGTGCTGTGAAAGGTGTTAAGCCTGATGATTCACAGACCTGTACCCCTGGGGCAAAGAATAATAATTTTAAAAAATAAAAATTTTTTTAAAAAGAGTGCTTGGTGTTTGAATAAACAAAAAAATCATACAACAATATAAACATATATCAATAAGAAACGATTATGTTAATTATGGTACATATATACAATGGAATACTGTGCCACTGGTTTGGTTTCTTTTTTTTTATTTTACTTATTTAACATATAGTGCAATATTGGTTTCTGGGGAAGAATGCAGTGATTCATTACTTACAGACAACACCCAGTGCTCATCGCAAGTCCCTTCTTCAACATTCATTGCCAATCTAGCCCATCCCCCTCCATCAGCCCTCAGTTTGTTTTCTATCTTAAAAGTCTCTTAAAATCTTTTTTTAAAGTTCCAGGGCGCCTGGGTGGCTCAGTGGGTTAAAGCCTCTGCTTTCGGCTCAGGTCATGATCTCAGCGTCCTGGGATCGAGGCCCTCATCGGGCTCTCTGCTCAGCAGGGAGCCTGCTTTCTCCTCTCTCTCTCTGCCTACTTGTAATCTCTGTGTCAAATAAATAAATAAAATCTTTTAAAAAAAGTTCCAATAATTCATTTTTGCTTTTGTTTCTCTCGCCTCCAGAGACATGTCTAGTTAGAAGTTGCTATGGCTAAAGTCAAAGAGGTTGCTGCACATGTTCTCCTCTAGGATTTTGATGGTTTCCTATCTTACATTTAAGTCTTTTATCCACTTTGAATTTATTTTTGTGTATGGTGAAGAAAGTGGTCCAGTTTCATTCTTCTGCACACTTCTGTCCAGCTTTTCCAACATCATTTGTTGAAGAGACTGTCCTTTTTCCATTTGATATTCTTTCCTGCTTTGTCAAAGATTAGTTGACCATACAGTTGTGGGTCTATTTCTCGGTTCTCTATTCCGTTCCCCTGATCTATGTGCCTGTTTTTGTGCCAGTACCACACTGTCTTGATGATGACAGCCTTGTAATAGAACTTGAAGTCTGGAATTGTGATGCCGCCAACTTTGGTTTTCTTTTTCAACATTCCTTTGGCTATTCAGGGTCTTTTGTGGTTCCATGCAAATTTTAGAATTATTTGTTCTAGCTCCATGAAAAATGCTGTTGGTATTTTGATAGGGATTGCAGTAAATGTGTAGATTGCTTTGGGAAGTATAGACAATTTAACAATGTTTGCCCTTCCAATTCATGAACATGGAATGCTCTTCCATTTCTTTGTGTCCTATTCAATTTATTTCATAAGTGTTCTACAATTTTCAGAGCACAGATCTTTCACCTTTTTAGTTAGGTTTATTCCTAGATGTCTTATGGGTTTTGGTGCAATTGCAAATGGGACCAATTCCTTGATTTCTTTGTCTGCTGCTTCATTATTGGTGTAGAAATACAACAGATTTCTGTTCATTGATTTTATACACTGCAACTTTGCTGAATTCGTGTATTACTACTAGCAAATTTTTGTGGTCTTTCAGGGTTTCTATGCAGAATATCATGTTGTCTGCAAATACTGAAAGTTTGATTTCTCCTTGACAATTTGGATGCCTTTTATTTTCTTTTTCTGAGGCTAAGACTTCCAGTACTACATTAAATAGTAATAGTGATAGTGAGAGTGGACATCCTTGTCTTCTTCCTGACAGTAGGGGAAAGGCTCTCAGTTTTTCCCCATTGAGAATATTAGCTGTGGGTCTTTGTATATGGCCTTTATGATGCTGAGGTATGTTCCATTTAGCCCTACTTTGTTGAGGGTTTATCAAGAAAGGATGCTGTATTTCATCAAATGCTTTTTCTGCATCTATTGACAGTATCATATCATTATTATCCTTTCTTTTATTAATGTGGTGTATCAGGTTGATTGTTTTGCAAATATTGAGCCACCCCTGCAGCTCAGGAATAAATCCCATCTGATCATGGTAAATAATTCTCTTAATATACAGTTGAATTCAATTTGAAGGTATATTAATGAGAATTTTAGCATCCATGTTCATCAGGGATATTGGCCTGTAATTCTCCTTTTTACTGGGGTCTTTGTCTCTTTTTGGAATCAAGGTAATTCTGGCTTCATATAATGAGTTTGGAAGTTTTCCTTCCATTTCTATTTTTTGGAACAGTTTTAGAAGAATAGGTATTAACTCTTCTTTAAATGGCTGGTATAATTCCCCTAGGAATCCATCTGGCCCAGGACTTTTCTGTGTTGGGAGACTTTTTATTACTGATTCATTTCTTTGCTGGTTATAGGTCTCTTCAAATTTTTTATTTCTTCCTTTTTCAGCTTTGGTACTTTGTTGGTTTCTAGGAATTTGTCCATTTCTTCCAGGTTGCCCAGTTTGTTGGCATATAATTTTTCAGTTTTCTCTTAAAATTGTGTTTCTTTAGTGTTGGTTGTGATCTCCCCTCTTTCATTCATGGTTTTATTTATTTGGATCTTTTTTTCTTTTTGATAAATCTAATAGTGGTTCATCAATTTCATTAATTATTTCAAAGAGGCACCTCTTTGTTAATCCATTCTACTGGGGTTTTGTGGGGTTTCTATATCGTTTATTTCTGTTCTAAACTTTATTATTTCCCTTCTGCTTGCTTTAGGCTTTATTTGCTGTTCCTTTTCTAGCTCCTTTAGGTTTAAGGTTAGGTTGTGTATTTGAAACTTTTCTTGTTCCTTGAAGTAGGCCTGTATTGGTACATACTTCCCTCTTAAGACTGCCTTTGCTGTATCCCAAAGTTTTGGATTGTCATGTTTTCATTTTCATTTGCTTCCATGTATTTTTTTAATTTCTTCTTTAATTTCCTAATTAACCGATTCATTCTTTAGTAGGATGTTCTTTAACTTCCATGTATTTGGAGTCTTCCCAAAGTTTTTCTTGTTGTTGACTTTAAGTTTCATAGCACTGTGGTCTGAAAATATGCATGCTATGAACTTGATCTTTTTGTACTTGTTGAGGGCTGATTTGTGACCCAGTATGTGATCTATTCTGGAGAATGTTCCACGAACACTCAAAAAAAATGTGTATTCTGCTGCTTTAGGATGAAATATTCTAAATGTGTCTGTTAGGTCCATTTGGCCCAGTATGTCATTCAAAGCCATTGTTTCCTTGTTGATTTTCTGCTTAGATGATCTATCCATTGCTGTAACTGGGGTGTTAAAGCCCCCTACTATTATTGTATTATTATCAATGAGTTTCTTTATTAGTTGATTTATGTATTTGGGTGCTCCCAAGTTGGGGGCATAAATATTTACAATTGTTAGGTCTTCGTGATGGATAATCCCCTTAATTATGATATAATTTCCTTCTTCAACTCTTTTTACAGTCTTTTTTCTAAAATCTACATGTCTGATATAAGTATGGCTATGCTGGCTTTCTTTTGACATCCATTAGAATGACAGATGGTTCTCCATCCCCTCACTTCCAAACTTCAAGTGTTTTTAGGTCTAAAATGTGTCTCTAAGGCAATTATCATATGATCTCTTATATGAGGAACTTGAGGGGCAGGAATGGGGGGTCGTGGGGGGTAGGGAGGGAAAAATAATGAAACAAGATGGGATGTGGAAGGACACAAACCATAAGAGACTCCTAATCTCACAAAACAAACTGAGGGTTACTGGGGGGTGGGAGGGTAAGGATAGGGTGGATGGGTTATNGAGGGTTACTGGGGGGTGGGAGGGTAGGGATAGGGTGAATGGGTTATGGACATTGGGGAGGGTTTGTGTTTGGTGAATGCTGTGAAAGATGTAAGCCTGATGATTCACAGACCTGTACCCCTTGGGCAAAGAATAAAAATAAAATTAAAAAAATAAAATAAAATAAAATAAAATAAAATAAAATAAAATGAGTCTCTTGGAGGCAGCATACAGATGGATCTTGCTCTTTGTCCATTTTGATACCCTATGTCTTTTGATTGGAGCATTTTGTCCACTTACATTCAGAGTGATTACTGAAAGATATAAATTTAGTGCCATTGTGTTACCTGTAAAGTTAGTGTTTCTGGTGATGTTCTCTGGTCCTTTCTAATCTTTGCTGTTGGTGTTTTTTTTTTTCCTCCACTCAGAGTCCCCCTTAAAATTTCTTGCAGGGATGGTTTAGTGGTCATGAACTTCTTTAGTTTTTGTTTGTCTGGGAAACTCTTTATCTCCCCTTCTATTCTGAATGACAGCCTTGCTGGGTAAGAATTCTTGGCTGCATATTTTTCCCATTCAGCACATTGAATATTTTCTGCACTTCTTTTTGGCCTGCCAAGTTTCTGTGGACAAATCTGCTGTGAACCTGATCTGTTTTGCCTTCTAGGTTAAGGACTTTTTTTCCCTTGCTGCTTTTAGGATTCCTTCCTTGTCTGTGTATTTTGTGAATTTGACTATGATATGCCTTGGCAATGGCTGTTTTTTGTTGAATTTAAGGGGAGTTCTCTACTTCTTGGATTTTGAGGTTTGTGTTCTTCCCCAGATTAGGGAAATTTTCAGCTATAATTTTTTTTAATAAACCTTCTGTCTCCTTTTCTTTCTCTTCATCCTCTGGAACTCCTACAATACAAATGTTATTATGTTTTAATAAACTGCTGAGTTCCCTAAGTCCACTTTCATGATCCATTACCTTTCTTTCCCTCTTCTTTTTTTAATAAAGATTTTTATTTATTTGAGAGAGACAGAAGCAAGAGAGAACATGAGTAGGAGGGAGAGGGAGAAGCAGACTCCCCACTGAGCAGGAAGCCCAAAACAGGGCTCGATCCCATGGACCCCAAGATCATGACCTGAGCTGAGGGCAGATGCTTAACTGACAGATCCACCCAGGCACCCCCTTTCCTTCTTCTTTTCAGATTCATTATTTTTCATAATTTTGTTTTCTCTATCACTGATTCACTCCTCTGCTTGATCCATCCTCCTTTTTATGGCCTCCACTTGGGATTGCCTCTTGGGTATAGCATTTTTAATTTTGGCCTGACTAGAATTTAGTTCTTTTGTTTCTGCATCAAGGGATTCTCTAGTGTCTTCTATGCTTTTTTTCGAGCCCAGCTAGGATCCTTATAGTAGTTTTAAATTCTAATCCATACATCTTACTTATATCTGTATTGATTAAATCCCTGGCTATGAGTTCTGCTTCCCATTCTTTCTTTTGGGGTGAATTTCTGTCTCATTATTTTTTTCAGAAAAGAAAAGAAGAAACAAAACAAAACAAAACAAAACAAAAACAAGGAATAGGAAAGGAAAAAAAAGAAAAAAAAAACCAAAAAACTATATCCTGGGTGTGTTTTGGCCTGCTTGTTAAAAAGAATCTAGATCCCAAAATAAATAATAATAATAAGAACAACAACAACAACAACAACAACAATAAAATGAAAGTAAACAAAAAATAAAATATACATATAAAGTATATATAAAAATTTTTTTAATTAAAAAATTTTTAAGGAAATTAATAAAATAAATAAAAATAATAATACAATAAAGAATAAAAGGAAAAAGAAAGCTAGATTCTGTTTTCTCTTAGAGCTAAAGCTTTGCAGCAGTCTATGATCGGTAAACCTGGTGTAAGCAAGTTGTTCCTGCTGGTCTTCTGGGGGAAGAGCTTGCTGTACTGATTCTCAGGTGGAATTGCACTAGTGGAAATGCACCTCCAGGGTGCAGGGGGGGTGGGACTTGGTGTAAGTGGCTCCAGCCTCCACTAGGTGGCACTGTTTTGCTCCCTGAGGGCTTTCAGCGCTGATTGGTGGGATGAATATGGTGGCGCCCAGCTCTCTAGCCCTGGAGCTGAAAGTTCATGCCCCCCATTTTTAGTGAGTCCTCACAGAAGAGCAATCAATCACTCTTGTGTCCCTGACTTCCGATTTCCATCAGAACCCTGTGTTCACCCTGCCTGTGTCTGAGCTTTCTTTATCTCAGGCCTGCGACTAAGTTTCAAAACTCCAAATTTTAGGGACTCCCATGGCATGAATGCACACTGTTCCTCTGGGGGAGGGTCTCACCACACTTTTGCCATTTCCCAGCCTGTGACAGGAAAGCAGTAACAGGACTGCGCTGCAGTTCACAGTTCACAGCAAAACAGAGCAGAAAGCCAGCGCAATGGCTCAGCCGGAGTCCCTTCTTCTAGGCCTGGGAACAGTGCAGCACTTAAGCACTACCCATTCTTCTTGCAACCCAGGGGATGCTCAGACCACAGTGTCACACCTGAGATTCCACCCCACTTTGCCATCTGAGCACCTTTAAGCCAAGCACATCTCCCACTGTTTAGATTTTGTGCTCTGCTGCTTATAATACTTTGTAGTAGCCTCCATAAGCAGGCTCCCTCTCCACCACTGTATCCACAGCTATATCTCTCCCAATTCAATTCTCCACATCTCCTGCCTTCAAAAAGGTGGTCACTTTTCTACATGTAGACCTGCAGTTTTTGTTCTCTCAGACCTCTGATTGATTTCTTGGGTGTTCAGAATGATTTGATAATTATCTAGCTGTGTTTGAGGGATGAGATAGGCTTAGGGTCCCACTAATCCTCTGCCATCTTAACTCCTCCTTCCACACATACATTTGAAAACACCTATGTCACTGTTAAAAAGAAAGAGATAGTTCTACTTTTACTGACACTGAAGGCTTGCCACAAATATTAGGTAAAAAATCCATTGCAAAACATATACATTATGATTCCATTTGTATTTTTAACATGTAAGTACAGACAGAATTGATGGATGGTAGATGGATGGATGGAAGGAAGGAAATATTTTATACAGACATGGAAATGTCTAGAAAGATACACAAATTTAATATTGTTACCTCTGTGGAATGGAATGTGGAAGGAAAACAGAAGACTCATGTATTATTTTTGTTGGGTCAAGTAATAAAAATGTAGTCAGATCCCTAGTCACACCAAAGTTTCTAAAGTAGATAGGAAAGAAATTCAAAGGAGATCAAAAGGGAATGGCCAGAGACTGGGTAAAATACATTTTAGAGTTTCCAGAGCTAAGGGAGGAGAGTGAGAGAGAAGGGTGGTTAATGGGTTCAAATACGAAAAAAAGGTTTACTAAAAACACCGAGAATTAAGTAGCTAACAGAAAATGAGCACAAACAGATAATTCTTGAAGGAAGAAGATCAAATGGCCAATAGATGTAAAAAAGAAAGTTTCACTCTTACTGGTAATGAAAATGTTTTCATGCGTGCCTATCAATTCAGCAAAATTTTTAAAAGACAGTATTCCATTTTAAAAAGGGAAGATGTAAGAGGTACTCTCTACTTTGTTGGAAAATATAATTGGTAGAACCTGTTAGAGAAAGCAATGTGACAATGTGATATCCAAAAAATTAAACGTCATTGAACTTACCACAATTGTGATGAAATCACTACTTATGTGATACATTAACACATACTTCTTCTGCTGAAGTAAGTTCCATGAAGAAAAGGCCATGGTCTTCTCCACTATATCTCGAGTACTTCCCCTAGAAACTGGCACATTGTAGGCCCTCAGTAAATCAACCCACGTTCCCCGGTAAGTTGCAATCCATAGTTTAAGGACACTGATACTAAAACTATTCTGATGCCCGAATTAATAGAGCTACAAACAACAAATAGTATAAGATGCCACAAAAATTTTCCATCTCTTAAGAACTACTCAAGCTCAAAGTAGAATTGGTCACAGATATGGGTTCCACAGGGTTCTACCATTTCAACTATTCCACCAGCACTGTCCAATCTCCTGCCCTCTTATGTTTCTGTCTTGGCTACCCAGAAAAATCCCCAAACTAGATCATCTACACTCTGTTTCTACATCTGGACTGATGGAGAGAATGGATACAGGATTCTGTGACTTGGGGTGGAGACAAATTCAAGTTATCCAAGCCTTTCTTGGCTCACTATGATGTGGCAATCTGGATGAATGGCCTCTAAAAAGCTCCTCTTTTCATCCCTCTCAAATGCTATCCCAATCCTTTAGCCCTTACATCAGATGGGACCTTTCTCACAATCTTGTCCTTCCACAGTTCCTTCCTTCTCCACAGCTTCATCACTCCTGCCCCTTTCTCTCCCATCTTGGTGGAAGAGTTACCTTCCTTTCTCTAAGGCCAGTCTTCTCACCTCTTTCACTCTGGAGCTCACACCCTTCTACTTCCTCAGCAACTATGTACCAAGTTCTATGCCATCTCCATATAGATGGGCTCCTCTCCTATATTTAAAACTAAACAAAATTAACAAGATGGTCTTGTTCCTTGTACCCAACTGTCTATAGGAAACGCCCTTTCCTTCCCATTGTAGCCAAGTCTCCTCAAACTATATATATCATGTTCCTTATCAGGGTTTCTCCATGCTCACTCCCCAATCCTCTACAATCTGCCTTCTCTCCTGCTACACTGATGTCGTCATTGACTTCCTAATTGCCAAATCTAATGAACATGTTTTTCAAAATGTTTTATAGTGTATTTTATCTGATTATAAGAGGGGTACACAGCATGAACAAAGTTATGACATATGACAAGAGCAAAAAACTTGCACTGTGTAACAGGCAATGAATAAATATCCCTAATAAACACAGTGTTCTTACAAACAAATTAAATATATAACCCAAAAGAAAAATGTGCAAAGGATCTTAAGGAGCAAGTCTCGGGAAAAATGCAAATAGCCGACACATGAAAAAATACTCAGCCTTACTAGTAATAAGAGAACTGCAAGTTAAATTTGGTAGATACTATTTTTCACCTATCAAAGAGACAAAAATTAGAAAGACTGTCCACCCTCATCAAGGGCATGCAGAAAAGCACTCTCTGTGGTAAGAGTGTAAACCTTCCTGGATGTCAGTCTGGTGAAGCTTGTTCACATTTTTTTAATATAAATATCCTTTGACCCAACAATTCTACTACAAAACTATCCTACAGAAATATTTGTGTGGGTATACCTACATATACATCCATTGTGGACACTGTGCAAAGATGTTTATTGCAGCCTTGTGTTGCTTGGACTAGAGTAACAGGCAAAGGAGACGGAGATGTGTGGCAGAATATAAGACACAGTTGGAAGATCGGGTCAACAGGACTTGCTGATGAATTGGATATGGGGAGGTAAGAGAAGAGGAGGAATCAAAGGTGACCCTAGGTTCTCAGCTTAAGCAACTGAATGGATGATGGTGCCATTTTACTGAGATATGGAAGGCTGAGAGAAAGGGAGGGCTGGGGATCTGAGAAGAATCAAGAGTCCTGTTTTAGCCCTGTCACATTTGATATCTATTGGACATACATCCAAGTACAGCTGTCAAATAGGCCATTGGATATATGAGGGTGCAGCTTAGAAGAAAGGTTTGGGTCAGACACATAAATGTGGGAGTGATGAGTATACAGATAGATGGCATTTAAAGCCATGGGGCTGGAGGAGTGCTTCTAGGAAGATTTTGGATGGAAAAAAGTGCATGGACTGAGCCCTAGGTCACTTCAATGTTCAGAGGTTGAGGAGATAAATTTAGTAGAAGAGGAGGCCGAGCAGAAGTTTTTTAAATACAAACTTGAGTTTTAAAGATATTAACATATATCAAATGACAAAAAATCCCATATTTACCACCATTTTAAGGGCCCAACTCCTCCCAAGCTTATCTTTTAAGGAATTCTAGGGTTTTTTTCCTTTCTTTTTAAGATTTTATTTATTTAGTTGAGAGAGAGCACAAGTGGGGTGAGGGGCAGAGGGAGAAGCAGACTCTCCACTGAGCAGGGAGCCCAGTGAAGCTCAATCCTTGGACTCCGGGATCATGGCCTGAGCAGAAGGCAATCAGTTAACCAACTAAGCCACCCAGGCACAACCCCCCTCCCTTTTTTTTTCTTTCTGACTATTTCAAATGATATTTAAACACAATCATACCTTTTTTTCTTTTTTGTTCCATAATGGTTTCCTCACACTGCATAATTGTCCTAGTATAAAACTAAACTAGTCAAGTACTACACACACAGCACTCAACAGCGGCTTTTCCACAAAGCTTATAATCCAATAACCACCTCTTGCCTAAAAATTTAAGGGAAATGCGAGGCCAGAAGCCAAATTTGTGCCACCTTGGATTCTTTTTGGCTGTTCATTTCCCTGGTACACAGTAACTTTCTCCAGCTTCTTACTGAGCCCGACAACTGCCTGACAAGCCTGAAGCTGTCGGACAATCCATTCCTCTCCTCTCAGTGCAAATCCCCCTTCCTATACCAACAAGAAGCCTGGCCTCTTTCCATTTTCACTTTAGACTTTCCATTCAGAGACTCGTGCCTTAAAAAAAAGAGAGAGAGAGAGAGAGAGAGGAAGTACTTCCAACTAGGTCAAAGTTGTCATCAGGAACGCAGTCTCAACGCAAAACTCAGCAGAAGGAAAGCTGTGTGGGTACTGAGCCTGGGGTAGGGTGACAAACTAGGGATGCTTCCTTTTAGGTCCAGGAGAGCACAAAAGAGTTCCAGTTCCTAGAACGGTAATGTCACTCATTGATTCATTTCACAAATATTAGTTAAGCACCTGTAATGTGCCAGGCTCTGTTATGGGTGTTGGGGTCTATTACAGGTAAATAAAACAGAAATCCCTGCCCACATGGAACATACACTATGGAGAGGTGGGGAAGGGACAGGCAAGAAGAAAGAAAAATGAAAAAAAAAAACCCACGCAGTATGTTACAATAGAGTAATAAAGTAGGGAAGTGGCATATAGAATGTTCAGGGATGGGGTTGCAAGTTTAAATAGTGTGGGTAGGAAAGGCCTCGCTGAAGTGACATTTAAGTCCAAACTCCTAGCTGTCGGATTTCAAGTGCCTCGGGAAGATGTTTGGTGGACTTCAATTCTACCACCATCAGCACTCGGGCCCTTAAAGGCTTGGCACCTCCAGCCTAGCACGAATATTTATTAATCTCTTGTACTTAAGAGAAAGGGAGCTCCAAGATCCAGACCTTGCCCTTAAAAGAGGTTAGAACCTTCCAGGTGGAAAAACAACTGAGATGTTAAAAGCATTCCTGAGGTGTAAATAAACTGCTTCAGGACAGGATAACTGGTAATTTGGCTCCCGGGAAGGAATTGTGTGTTCAGTAAGGTTGTCCAAAAGGAGAGGACCTGAGAGCTAACTCTTGAGAGGTGAATAGGAATGAACAGCAGGAGAGTGGGTTTGGGAGGCAAGTTAGCTTTTCAGGAAAAAGAAACAGTTGGAGCAAAGGCCCAGAGGTGGGATCGGTGAGGACATTTTCTCATCTGCGCTGTGGCTGCCAAGGTACTCCATCAACCCCATGATAAAACAAGCACACACTCACCCTCAGGCTCTCTAGGCTGGCTGTTGGGAAATCCTTATCACTTACCACACCCTCATCTCTTCCCTAGCCACCAGGAAAGGAAGAAGTTGAGTCAGACACACATCCCTAGAATCCAGGGTTTCCCTCTCCTAACTTCAGGACAGTTACTGTTGAGCTGAGAACCCCCAGAGGTTTCATTCCATCAGGTACACTCAGGGCTGTGTGCTTATAGTAGTAATGTGCCAACTGGCCCCCTATCAGAAATGAAGTGGTGAAGAGGGTAAGATATCAGTGAGGTCAGTGGCCCCAAGTCTCTGCAGCGCATCTGAAATGAAGCCAAGGACCAAAACTCACATTTCAGCTTGGAAGGGAAATTTTTAATCACTTAGTCCTCCCCTGAGAGCTATTTATTTAGTGTTCCTAAACTCTAAGACAGCAGAAGTGGTGGGACAGGGGATGGGAACACAAGCTCTGCCCAGTTAGGCCCCTTACCAGTTGGGTGATTTGGGACAAGGCACTTAACCTCTGAGTTTCCTTTCCATCATAATAATATGGTTATAACTGCAGTGCCTACCACATAGAGTTATCATGAGGTTATATGAGATAACTATGTGAAGAACTTATCATAGTACATGGCTCAATAGATCCTAACCACTATTATTAACAGCATTAAGGGGGAGAGCTCAGAGAGCATCAACCAGAATACCACATACACTCCTTGACCAATTATCCCAGAATAGGCCTCCAAGCTCCATTTCACTGCTCTGACCTAAAATGAGGCAGGCACCTAAAATCGTGTTACCAGAAATGTTCAATCCCTGCCAGAAGACCTCTCACAAGCCAAGGTGGTGGTCTTTTTCTACTTGGATTTCCAGCAGGTGCTAAAAAGAAAAAAAAAACCTGCAACTACAACAACAAAAAAACTTCACTGGCGGGGCCTCAACTCTGTTGCATTAAACATTGTTCTCTCCACAGCCCAGTGAAGTAAACACATTAGGTTATTAATATTTTAATATCAATGGGTTTATGAGGAGTGGGGATGGGGAGCTAAAAGAACAGAAAAGAAGCCAGTTAAAAATAGGAGGTCCAGGAGGCAGTGCTGATTAATTTCTGTCACAAATGCACAAGGTCTAGGGTCAACTCTGCCAAAACCAATATTCCGGAATGCTAGATCCTCTGGTCCTGTAGAAGCAGGGTACTTACTGGGGGAAGAAAATCTCAGTTAATGAAAAACAGATCACCTGTTCTTGCACCAGAATTATAAGCAAATGTTTTCACCACCAACAACAACAACAAATCTCATTCAACTTTGGGGGACTGGAGGAACGTGTTTTCTGGCACTTTACAAACCATCACTGGGGATAAGAGCATTCTGTGCCCCGTCTGAGGGTTCTGGAAACCCTCTTCCAGGAGCAAACCTCCGACGCCTGCTTGAAGGGGGGCAAAATAAAGCAGTTCAACTCCAGAGCACACAGCTGGATCCCCAGCCCCAAGCGCTGAGGCACGATTCACAGCCAACCGGCCTCTGGCCTTTACCTGTGACGGACCTACGGAGGCCAAAGAAGCTGACCCCGCGAGGTCCCAGGTCCGGAAGCAGTGCGAGGCTGAGCCCCAGCGCGACCGCCAAGCGCGGACAGAGTAACCACCGCAAGGTGACTCGACGACTCGGGGAGTGCAATTCCCGCCAGGAGCTCGGCTCCACCCGCCCCCAGGGCCAGCTCCAGAGGGGCTCCGGCTGCGGCGGGCGGGAAAAGCCGAGCCACTCCGCGTGAAGCGAGACCCAGAGGCAGAGCCCAGAGGGGTACAGCCCCCGTTAGCGACCGGTGGGCCACGGAAGGGGCCAGAAGAGGCCCGAGGGAACGCAAACTGGTGGGGAGGGACCGCCCCGAGCAGACCGGAGTCAAAGCGTGGGGGGTGCGGTCCAGGGAGGCAGACGAGGGAGAAGGGGACAGGCGGTCAGCTAGGGAGAAGAAAAGACTGGGGGAGCGGACAGAGGGGTAGAGAAGGGCGCGGGTCCCTGAGATAGGGGTGGGAGGCACTGAGGCAGAGAAAAGGGGCTAGGGGTCCAGGGGGAGCCCGGGACCGAGGGCGAAGGGGCGGAAGCTGGCGGCGGACATACCTGTCACCTGCAACAGGTGCCGCGAGAGGGTGAGACGTCCTAGTGCCGGGTTCAAGGAGGGTCTCCGGCTCCGAGAAGACTGCAATCCTGCTCGGGCGGCCGGCCCTACTCACCCTCCCAGGAGGCGGAAAAAGCTGCAACTTTCCCTGAAGCGGGGAGGAGCTGGACTCTTAAAGGGGCCACACAGCTCTCTGAGCCCCTTAGTAGGGGGCCGCGCCACCAAAAGGGTTGTCTGAGAGCCAAAGACTTAAGTCACTGGAGGGATGCCGTCCCAGGTTAGGAAAGGGAGCTTAAGGGCTGATGATAGGGGCCCAAGACTGGACGTGGCCCCCTTTTCACTTCCATTTGCGGTCACTCAGATGATAAATCTCCCGCCTCTTCCGCTTAGCTGAGCCAAAAGTTGTCAAACTGTCGTGTACTTACAAGATGAAGGCTCTGGACCATATGATTTGGGAAGATAAAATATGATACCATTCTGAGCCTTTAACTTTCAGGCAAATAAAAGTGTCTAAAATAGAAACAATTGGGGGCAAAGGACATAGATTCAATTCACACACACACACACACGTTTGAAACATTCAACTCACTAGTAATGAAGTAAGAGCAAATTAGAGCAATAATGAGATTCTTTGGCAAAGTTTTTGTTTGTTTTTATCACATTTGATGACACAGTACGTACCAAAAACAGAGCTCTTTCATAACTGCTCTAGGAGTGTCTGCTGCCTAAAAACCCTTTTAGCAGGCATGTGAGCAATATATTTATCATTAGGCTTTAAAATGTTTATATCTACCCAGTAATTGTAGATTCCTGTCCCCCTCTCTCCCTCGGCCCTCTCTCCTTCCCTTCTTCTCATCAGCCATTAACCATGTTCAATTAAACATACCCAAATCTACCATCTTAAAAAAAAAAATCCTCCCTACAAACTAGGTACTTCTCCAGCTCCTCGTTGCGGGCAAATTTATTGAAAATGTACTTTGCAGGTACTTTGCAATCTCTATTCTCTTCTCACTTACCAATTTGGCTTCCTTCCCCAACACTCCACTGAAACTGTGCTCAACAAAATAACCAACCAATGAATGACCCCCATGTCAATAAATCTATGTAAATAAATAAAATAAAGAGGACATTTTTAATCATTATCTTGCTTGATATCTTCCTTACATTTAATGCTGTTAACTATTTCCTCCTACTTGAAAGTCTTCCTGTGGCATTTATAATGCCATACTCTTGCTTTTTCCTCCTATCCTTTTGTCCTCTCCTCAGAATCACTTTGTAGACTCCACTTCTGCTATCTAACCTCTGAACATCAGACATTCTCAGAGCTAGGCTGCATATATTGTCTCCCTAAATGATCTCTTTAACTCACCTGGCTTTTATCATATATATGGCCACAACTAATTTTATAGCTCTATCCAGACCCCTTCACTGAGCTCTATGTTCTTGACAGCTCCATTTGGATATCTTGCAGACCCCTCAAATTGAACAGACCCAAAGCTGAACACACCATATTTTCTCTTAAATTTGCTCCTCCTCCAGTGTTTCCTATCTCAATAAATAATAGCATGCCACCCAAGGCAGAAACTTGACACCTAGCATAGTTACACACTTCTTGTACAACTGTGTTAATCCTAGTATTACTTAGAATAATAAAATACTGACCAAAAACCTAATGGTTCAATGGTTAAGTAAATTATAGTAGAGTCATACAATAGAGTATCATAGCCAATAAAACTGACATTTACACATAGTTTATGATGGGAAATGCTTATGCTTAATATTAACCGAAAGTAGGATACATTTAATATAAAATATGATCGCAATTAATGAAAATGGGTCTAAATGCAGGAGAAAAAGACTAGAACAAAATATGCAAAATACTAGTACTGGTTGTCTCTATGTGGTAGAACTAAATGAATTTTTTGTTTTCCTCCTACTTTTCTGTTTTTTCAACTTCATTATAATGAGAACTGTTTGGTTTTGATAACATAAATAATTATTTTTGAAAAATCTTAGAGAGGCATCTGGGTGGCTCAGTGGGTTGAACATCTGCCTTCCACTCAGGTCATGATCTCAGGGTCCTAGGATTGAGCCCCATGTTGGGCTCCTTGCTAAGCAGGGAGTCCGCTTCTATCTCTCCCTCTGACCCTCCTCCCCACTTGTGCTCTCGCTCTCTCTGTCTCAAATAAATAAAATCTTTAAAAATAAAAAAAATATTGGAAAGAGGGGCACCTGGTTGGTTCAGTTGGTTAAGCATCTGCCTTCAGTTCAGGTCATGATCCCGGGGTTCTGGGATGGAGCCCTCCATAGGGCTCCCTGCTCAGTGGGGAGCCTGCTTCTCCCTCTCTTTCTGCCTGCTGCTCCTCCTGCTTTGTGCCCTCTCTCTGTGTGTCAAATAAATAAATAACATCTTTAAAAATTAAATAATAAAAATAAATTAAAAATCTTAGAAAAAATCATTTTTAAAGATTTATTTATTTGAGAGAGAGAGAAAGCACACCTGAGAGAGTGGGGGGAGGGGCAGAGGGAAATAATTTTCAAGCAGACTCCCCACTGAGCCTGGAGCCTGACTGGGGGCTCCATATCAGGACCCATGAAATCACAACCTTAGCTGAAACCTAGAGTTGGAGGCTTAACCAACTGAGCCATCCAGGCACCCCGAAAAAAATCATTTTAAGTCTAGCAGGCAAAACAGTAAAATTTAGCTTCCAGGTTCTGCCCAAAGTTTTCTTCCGTATTTTAGCCCATGCACAGCCTGAATTGTGAAGAAACCACTTCAAAAAGGAAATCCTGACAGAATGGGAGAAGATATTTGCAAATGACATATCAGATAAAGGGCTTATATCCAAAATCTATAAAGAGCTTCTCAAACTCAGCACCCAGAAAACAAATAACCCAGTCAAGAAATGGGCAGAAGACATGAACAGACATTTCTCCAAAGAAGACATCCAAATGGCCAACAGACACATGAGAAAGTGCTCAACATCACT
>LNAC01000588.1:181489-201535 GCA_002007465.1 Ailurus styani
GACATTGGGGAGGATTTGTGCTATGGTGAGTGCTGTGAAAGGTGCAAGCCTGATGATTCACAGACCTGTACTCCTGGGGCAAATAATAATTTTTTAAAAAAAGGAAATCCTTTTGTTCTGTCTAGCTTTGCCAACTCAGCCCTCAGGGCCCCTGTGCTCAGCCCTAGACTTTGCATGTGCTCCATCTCCCTAACCTGGCCTGTGGGAATTCAGACCAACCACTTTTCTGCTCCTTTTTTACTGGTGGTGCTTAGCAGAAACTGGAAACACCCTCAGCCAGAAGGGACTCCAGAAAACATTTAATCCAATCCCCTTATTCCTCAGCAAAACTTCCAGATATTATTTTGTGTTTTTATTTCTACCTTTAAGGTTTCTCACTCTCTAAGGTCCACCTCATTAAAGAGGATGTGAAGATCGGACTCTTTTACTCTAAGACAGTCTCACTGAACCAACTGCAAATACACAGAGAAAGAGAAACATAAACAATGAACCAAAACAAAATTAGGCAATGGCCTGTTTGAAGACTCTGTGCTGTCCACTTCTGTTTGATCCTCCTTGCTTGCCACAAGGATTCTGTGCTCAAAATCTTATAACCATATATCATGAGGGATCCAATGCAAGCAAACCCATGTTGTAGCACATATCAGAATTTCTTTTTAAGGCTGAATAATACTCCATTTATGAATACACTGCATTTTGTTTATTTATTAATCAGTTGATGGGCATTTGAGTTGTTTCCATCTTTCAGCTATTGTGAAAAATGTTGCCATGAGCATTGGTATACAAGTGTCTGAGTCTCTGCTTTCAATGATCTTGGCATATACCTAGAAGTGGAATTACTATATTATGTGGTAATTCTATATTTAGCTTTCTAAGGAATTGCCAAACTGGTTTTCAACAGCAGTGCACAAGTATTCCAATTTCTCCATATCCTCACAAAAACTTGATATTTTCGGGGGGGGGTTTGACTGTTTTTGTCTCTTTATATAATAGCCATCCCTAATGAGTGTGATGTATCTCATTTTGGTTTTGTTCTACAATTTCCCTAATGGCTTGTGATGTTGATCATCATTTCTTGTGTTTATTGGTCACTTGTATATTTTCTTCATAGACATATCTCTTCAAATCCTTTGCCCGTTTTTGAATTGGATTTGTTGTTGTTGAGTTGCAGGGGGTTCTTTATATATTCTAAGTCTTAATCCATTATCAGATATATGCTTTGCAAATATTTTCTTCTATTCTGTGAGTTGTCTTTTCATTCTCTCGATAGTTATCTTTTGATGTGCAAAACTTTTTAATTTTAATGAAGTTCAATTTACTTGTTATGTTGTTGTTGTCTGTGCTTTGATGTCATATCCAAAAAAATCATTGCCAAATCCAACATCTATATGTTTTCCTCTAATAGTTTTATAGTTTTAGCTCTATGTTTAGGTCTTTGTTCCATTTTGAATTCATTTTTGTATATGTTGTAAAGTAAGTGTCCAATTTCACTCTTTTGTATATGGATATCCAGTTTCTTGTCATCATTTGTTGAAAAGACCATCCTTTTCCAACTATCTTGTTATTTTTTAAAAGATTTATTTATTTGAGAGAGAGACAGAGAGCACATGTGTGAGCAGGGGGAGGGGCAGAAGAAGAGGGAGAGAGAGATTCCTCAAGCAGACTCCCCATTGAGCATGGAGCCCAATGTAGGGTTTGATCTCAGGACCCTGAGATCATGACCTAAGCAGAAGTCAAGAGTCAGCCGCTTAACCAACTGAGCCAGCCAGGCACCCCTTCCCATTATCTTGTTATTTTAAATGATGAACATCAAAGGACATTTTCAAAGTTTTAAAAAATAATGAATAATACCAAAATTGACTATGTTTTTAGACTGCTTAACATGAAACTTAAGTAAATACATGATTATCTCAAAATTTAGATATTGCAGGACAATGTGAACAGGAACTTATGGAATATTATCCTATGTATAGTATGTAAGTTCCTGTCCCATAGTGAATGATTGGATTCAATGAGTTGTTCAATTTTGACACATTGAGGGAATTCTGGCTATTGCAAACTAATAAGATGGAGATTTTCCTCAACGTTATATGTCAGGATGCCTCAGTATTGACCCCATTAAATACTAAAATATTAAATATTTCAAAAATACATAAATACATAGAGAATAACATAACAAGGATATGCCCACTACCCAGCTTAAGAAATAAGGCATTACCACTGCAATTGAAGCCCTCTGTATACACCTCTACCCTGAGGTTTTCACTATTTCACTATTCACCAGATTTGATCTTCATCTTTTCCATGCATCTCTTTATACATTCACTACATATGTGTCTACCCCTAAACTATATGTATTACTTTACCTAAACAGTATCACTCTTGTATTTGCCTTCTGCAATTTGCTTTCCTCACTCAACACTATGCTTAGGAGATTTATATAGTGAAAATTAGATATATATATCTAATTCATTCATTTTCGCTGTTTTAGAGCATTTCACATTTAGAGATATTGTAACTTATGTGTCTCTTCTCTTATTGATCAGGTTCTTTCCAATTGCCAAAATCTTAATTCTGGATGCCAGGACACTCCCCGCTTCATTTCTTGTTGGGAAATAGTTTATTTTTGTTAAAAAAAAAAATCAGGCTTCCCGACAAAGCAAATTTAGTACACTAGTGGCCTACAGTGAGTATATGGTATAAAAAGTAGATTCAGTCTCTTATTCAGTCAAGATTAGGGTCTCTCCACCTCCACACTATTGATGTTTTGGACTGGATAGTGTTTTGTTGTGGGGAGCTATCCTGTGAAAAAGTAGGATGTTTAACAGCATCTCTGGCCTCTACCCACTAGATGCCAGTAGTGACAACCAAAAATGTCTCCAGATATTGCCAAATGTCCTTATTTGACACCCACTGGCCAGAGGTACTGAGCACCCATTATATGGGTGGGTGCTTTAGTGGGTGCTATGGGAAAAAAAGAAAATGAATAAACACTGGAAAAAAAGTCCATTCAAAGAAATGTATTGAGCATCTACTATGTGCAAAGTACTTTAGTACTTTAGAAGGTGCTATGGGAAAAAAAGCAAATGAATAAACACTGAAAAAAAGTCCATTCAAAGAAATGTATTGAGCATCTACTATGTGCAAAGTATACTGTGCTAGTAGGCTGTAGGATTTTAGTGACCTTTTCCTCAAGGAATTCACAGTATATTGTGTGGGGTGGAAGGAGGCAGAAAACCCATAAAATTATAATACAGTGTAGAAAGTACAAAGCTGGGGAGAGGCACAGGATATGTGGGAGCACTGAGGAAGGCTACTTATACCATCCTTGTGGGGAGTGGTCAGTGAAGGGTCCTCAGAAAAAGTAATAGCTTCTCTGAATCTTAAAGGATGAGTAGGACTAAGCTAGACCAAAAAAGGAGTTGCAGACAGAATAGCATAGAAGAATAGCAAAAAGAAAAGAATAGCAAAAAGAAAAACAAAAAAAAATAGAATAGCAAAAACTAAAAGACTAGAAACACCAGCTCTATGCAAAGAAGTAAGTACAAGAAAGTTGGTTTTGTTGGAGCATAAAGTGTAAAGAAAAAATGATAATAGATGACGCTAGAAAGATGGTGTATTAATTTGCCAGGCCTGCTGTAACCAAGTAGCACAGCTTAAACAACAGAAACTTCCTGTCTCACAGTTTGGGAGGTTTGAAGTCTGAAATCAAGGTGCAGAGTTAATTCTTTCTGAGGGCTGTAAGAATCTGTTCCATGCCTCTCTCTTAGCTTCTGGTGGTCTGTTGACAATCTTTGTCATTTCTTGGCTTGTAGAAGCATTGCTCTGATCTCTGCCCTCATCTTCACATGACATTCTCCCTGTGTGTGTGTCCCTGTGCCCATATTTCCCCTTTTTATAAAAATACCAGTCATATTACATTAGGGCCCACCCAAATGACTTCATCTTACTCAATTACATCCACAATAGTCTTATTTCCAAATTATAATATATTCTGAGGTACTGGGGGATTAGGACTTCAACAAATGAACTGGGGGAGAAACAATTTAACCCATAACAGTTGAGTAGAGATTAGAATCTGTTAGCCTTATGAGTCATGTTAAGAAATTTGGATTTTTGGGGAAGGAGACAAACCATAAGAGACTCCTAATCTCAGAAAACAAACTGAGGGTTACTGGGGGGTGGGAGGGTAGGGATAGGGTGGATGGGTTATGGACATTGGGGAGGGTTTGTGCTTTGGTGAATGCTGTGAAAGATGTAAGCCTGATGATTCACAGACCTGTACCCCTGGGGCAAAGAATAAAAATTAAATTAAATTAAATTTTAAAAAAAAGAAATTTGGGTTTTATTCAGTGGCTAATTGTAACCATTCAAGGAGCCCTGGAGTTCTCTTCTCCATTGTTGTTGGTGATATCACTCAAATCATTCTTCATTCTTTTTTATGGCTGAGTAATAATCACTGAATTCTCCAATTTTGCTTATCCAGTCATCAGTCAATGGACATTTGGGTTATTTCCCCATTGGGGCAATTATGAATAATACTGATACAAACATTCATGTATGCGATTTTTTTGAACACATGTTTTCAAATCTCTTGTCTATATACCTAGGAGTGGAATAGCTGAGTTATATGGTAACTATGTTGAACCTTTGAGGAATCACCAAACTCCTTTCCAACATGGCTTTACCATTTTACATTCCTACTAGCAATGCATGAGGGTTCCAATTTCTCCACATCCTCAAAGACACGTGTTAGTACTGGTTTCTTTTATTATAGACATCCCAGTGGGTGTTAAGTATTATCTCATTGTAGTTTTGATTTTCATTTCTATAATAGGTAATGGTGTTAACCATCTTTCCATCTGCTTACAGCCATTAGTATATCTTCTCTGAAGAAATGTCTATTCAGATCCTTTGTCCTTTTTTAAATGGGTGATTTATCTTTTTATCACTTTCTGAGTTATAAGAGTTTTTTTATACATTCACTTATATTTTTGTAAAGGGAGAAGGGGTAGGAGGAAAGAAGAAGAACATACTTAGAAGGGGAAGTGGCATGGAGTTAGAAGCAGATGTTCACAACAGGTTTTGTTGTTTGATTCAAGAGGTGAGTCCAGGTCAAGGGAAAATGTACTAAATTGTACTAAATTTATTGAGGCTGGGTCCTTCGTGTTTACAGACAAAATTAAGTAAGTGCAGAACTGGTTTGTTTATTGGAGGTTGATAATGCAGGGCTAAAAATTTTAAGACCTATTCAAAGATTTATTCTGAGTGGTTATTCATTTTAATAAAAGCATCTCTTGGGGAAAAACACCATTACTTACCAGGATATGAAAGCGAAAGATAGGGGTTCCTTCTTACAAAATGTACTGACTGTATTTTAGCTTTATTTCCCTTTGACATTCTAGAAATGTTTGACACTGTTGCCCACTGCTTGCTTGTTAAATTTTCCTCTCCTATAGTTTCTGGAACATCACAGCCTCCTGCTTCTCCTGTCTCTCTGCCTATCTTTCTTAATCACCTCAAACCCCGCTTTCTCTGTCCACATCTTAATATTTAAGCCTTAAATGTCACATTAATTTATTCAGAAGTCTGAGAACACTAACATTTATTAGTGCCTCTTTATGCACTGTTTCAGTTGCTGGAAATGCAGCAGTAAACAAAAAAGATCTTGCGTACGTAAGAGCTTACATTCTAAGCCAAAGAAAAATAAGCAATAACACTAATAGCAAACACACATAGCACTTATTATTATTCTAAATACTGTTTTAAAGTATGAGTCTAAGATACACATGCACATTTAGTCCTCACAAAAATCCTGTGATGTAGATACTATTATTATTCCCATTTTACAAATAAAGAAACTGAGGTACAGGGAGATCAAATGGTTAAGTCAAGATTTGAAGTCAGATAGTATAGCTCCAGAGTCCATGTTCTTAACTAGTACTCTTTGTCGCCTCTCAGCAATAAACAAATATATCGAATAGGACTAGATAAGAGGTGATCAGACTGGTGTTTCAATTATCATTCTTTGCCATTCAACTCCAGTTTATATAGTAGAATTCTAGAGATTAATTGGAGGAAGGAAAAGAGGATTTTTTGGGCGCCTGGGTGGCTCAGTGGGTTAAAGCCTCTGCTTTCGGCTCAGGTCATGATCTCAGGGTCCTGGGATCGAGGCCCACATCGGGCTCCCTGCTCGGCGAGGAGCCTGCTTCCCCCTCTCTCTCTGCCTGCCTCTCTGCCTCCTTGTGATCTCTCTCCCTCTGTGAAATAAATAAATAAAATCTTTAAAAAAAAAAAAAAGAAAAGAGGATTTTTTGAAGAGAATTCATGGAAGTAAAAAGCACTATGGTTCCTCCCCTCAAGCCAAGTAAAAACGTCCCAATTAAACTTTCAAGAAGGGAGACTGGCATCTTACTTCCAGCCTGAAGGCTTCCTGTACTACAGAAATGTTTAGGCCTGCCCGTGTTGCCACTGGAGTAGAAAGAGTTCATGAAGGAACCTCACCTATGTCCTGTGGTGTCTGGAGGAGATAAAAACTTATGCTTGACTTTTACCTGAAGAAATCTAAAGACAGAAGCCAAGTTGAAGTTGTTGACAGTAGCAAGGCAAAGAAAAGTATCTAGACTTCTAAGGGACCATATTTTCTACTGGCCAGATAGTTTCCTCTGAGTGTAGCTGGCAACTCTAGCAGAAGAATGATGATCACATGAGAAGAAAGTTGTGTGGGAAAACAGTCATAGGATACATTGTTCCCATCATGGAATGGTTTGTGTACAGGTCCCCACTAGGAGGATGTGGAGTGAAGAGGTCTCTAAAGAAACCACAAAAGAACAGCACAATAAAAACCAGTATTTGGGGGTGCCTGGATGGCTCAGTAATTAAGCAGCTGCTTTCAGCTCAGGTCATGATCCCAGGGTCCTGGAATCGAGCCCCAGGTCTGGCTCCCTGCTCAGTGGGGAGCCTGCTTCTCCCTCTCCCTCTGCCTGCCGCTTCCCCTACTTGTACTATCTCTATGTGTGTGTGTGTGTCAAATATATAAACTTTTAAAAATGTTTTAAAAAATAAAAAATAAAATAAAAGCCTATATTTGGACATCAACCCCACAAAGGGTGTTGACAGCCAGAATACACCAGCTTCAGTAATTAAGCCTTTTGTTTTCCCTCTAAGGCTCCCTCTCCCTACCCCACCCCACTCCTCAAGCCCAGAGGAAAGAGAAGCAGCAGAGTAAGTAGGGGATGAGGTGCAGAAAGGAGAGTGAAAGAACAGTCCCTTTTTTTCCACTAGAGATCTGTGGGATCTCTAATCAATCTGCACCAGAGGTTGGGGGCTGGAGGAGAAGATTTAAATTGAATGTGAAATGGAAATTTTTATTCTGAACGGTTGAACTTTTTAATGCCAGTGAATAGCACTGGCTTTTTGGAATAGCCAAAAAGCAAATGGGTTACATATACAACAAAGGACTATGATGTGTGATTACCAAAAACAAAAACAAAAACACAGGGTAAAGAAATAGAGAGTGAGAGGGGTGATATTTTAGGCACTCAAGGAAAGACTCTTAGAGGAGGTGACAAAAATGAAGAAACAAACCATGGGAATATCCTTGCCCCCATCTCTTTTCGTATGTTCTCCTTAGATGATCTCATTCATTCCCACGGCTTCGATTTCCCCTGATGACTCTCAATCTTATAACTCTACCCTAAATTTTCTCCTGATCTTCAGACTCATATATTTCATGCCTACCAAATATCCCCACCTCAATGATCACAACCACCTTAAATTCAACTTTTCAAACTGAAACTTCATCTTCTTTCCAAACTTCTGTCACCAATGTTTACCATCCCAGTGAATACTGCTACATAATCTATCTAGTAGCACAAACAAAAACTGTCCTCCTATCTACTTAGTACCCAGATCCTATTATTCTCACCACCTAAATAGGTCTTGATTTCTATGTCACTCCCACTACTCAGGCTATAATCACCTGGATTACAACAATAACCTCCTAACTAGTCCCCCTACTTCCAAACTATTTTCCACACTGCTGCCAAAGTAAACTTCCCTAAATACAAATTGAATCATGGAGAAACTCAATGACACCTGGCAGTTCTCAGAATTGATTTTTTAACATGACTTAGAAGGACTTCCAAGATCCACTTCTCATCTATCTTAATAAGCCTTCTCTTCCCACCACTCCTTGTTCTTGAGTGCTCTTCTCCCAGTCAATCTAAATGATTTGCATTTCACTCCAAACCCCAAATTCTTTATTATTATTATTATTATTATTATTATTATTATTATTATTTGCCCCAGGGGTACAGGTCTGTGAATCATCAGGCGTACATCTTTCACAGCATTCACCAAAGCATAAACCCTCCCCAATGTCCATAACCCATCCACCCTATCCCTATCCTCCCACCCTCCAGTAACCCTCAGTTTGTTTCATGAGATTAAGAGTCTCTTTTACATCTCTTCCATCCTCCCTTTATCTTTTCCATGCTAATACTTACTCATGCTTCAGCTCAAATATAATCTTTTCTGGAAAGCCTTCCTTGCACTCTCTAGGAGGGGTGCCCCTCCTCTAGCACTCACTCCAGTGTTCTCATTGTTCAAGTGGCTGCTTCTCCCACTAAAATGGGAGCTCCTCAAAAGCAGGACCTATGTTTTAAGACTCTTTGTATCCATGAGGCCTGGCATATGAACTAGATTCTCTTTCTAAATCTATACTTTTGGGGGAGACGAAGCATGAAAGACTGTGGACTCTGAGAAACAAACTGAGGGTTTTGGAGGGGAGGAGATGAGGGGATGGGTGAGCCTGGTGGTGGTTATTAAGGAGGGCACGTATTGCATGGAGCACTGGGTGTGGTGCATAAACAATGAATCTTGGAACACTGAAAAAATAAAATAAAATAATAAAATAAAATAAAATAAAATAAAAATAAATCAAGACTTTTCCTCTGCCTGACCTCTTATTTCCCTCATTCTTCCTTGTCCTTTGAATTTCCAATCACTCCTAAAGATTTCATTTGTCTTCCCCTATAGGATGTTTGTATGCCAAACAGCTAGCTGAATTGATTCTCCTAACACTGGTAACAACGGTAAGCCCCCTCCCCAGGGACATTTGTCAATGTCTGGAGACACTTTTGGTTGCCACAACTCAGGGAAGTGATGCTACTGGCATCTAGTGGGTAGAGGCCAGGGATGTGGCTAAACATCGTATAGTACACAGGACAGTCTCTCACAGCAAAGAAGTATCCAGCTGAAAACAGCAATAGTGCTAAGGCTAATAAACCCTGCCTAAGGACAAGCAAAGCCCCTCGACTATGATGTACTTTTTAGCTTTGTTACTCTTGTGCTGAATTACAGAACTGCCTGTGAAATTCAGTCCTGTCTTCTGGGGTCTAAGATAATGAGGTGGAGGAAAAAGAAGTAATAAAGATAAAGTTCTTGTGGGCTGGGGTTTCACTTGGTCTTGCTGGATGAGCAAAAGTACATTTGAATGTATGCTTAAACCCATATTTGGAAAAATGCACACTTATGGTGAGATGGACCATTCTACAAATGGCATGAAGGGCTTTAACTAAATTCAGAGAACTGTTTAGAGCCACTATTTTTGACTCAAGCTAAACACACTAGACAAACTTCTGTACAAGTGGAAAAGGAAGGAGAAATGAGCATTTGTTGAGCTATTTTTATAAAGTGCTTTATATGCATTATCTCTTTTAATCCTCACAATAGCACTATAAATTAAGCTGTTTTATTATCTCCATTCTACAGATGGGGATGCTGTGGCACAGAGAAGTTAGATAAGATTAATTCTAAGTGAAGAAGTTAAGTCCTTAAATCCAATGTCCTTCTATTATACCATGTTAAGATGATCCTGTACGCAAGGCACATAAAAGTCAAGTTCTCAAGGCAGAAGATATCTTCTAACACTTTCAACATTTTGTTCGCTTCTGTTAAACTTTAAAAGGAAAACAGTATTTTGGCATCCACTCTAAAACCAGTTAGCCCTTTGTTTGATTCTTCATACTTGAGTAGGGCCCATCTTCCTTTCGTATATTTCCATTTGGAGGCACTATTATCCAATGAGATCATGTCTGAGCTGGGAATCAAAAGTTAAGAACTCATAAAATTAATCAAGTGTACTTGAGGGCGCCTGGGTGTCTCAGTGGGTTAAAGCCTCTGCCTTTGGCTCAGGTCATGATCCCAGGGTCTTGGGATCGAGGCCCAGATCAGGCTCTCTGCTCAGCGGGGAGCCTGCTTCCTTCTCTCTCTCTCTGCCTGCCTCTCTGCCTACTTGTGATCTGATCTCTCTCTGTGTCAAATAAATAAATAAAATATTTTTAAAAAGTATAATTGAAAAATGAATATGGCATTTATCTCACTTTTTCTTGGTTTCTCATCTGCAAAAGTTTGATTATGATAACAATAGATTATGATAGATGTGATATATCCCCCATATAGGCCTTCCTTAATATGCAACTTCAGGGTCCCTTCTCAGGCCCAGACCCACTTCCTAGCCAAAGGCCTCTGGAATTCAGTCTGCCTTTCCCTTTTTCTGAAAGTATTGCTATCCTTTCTATCCCCTCAAAGTTCTCATCAACATTCTCCTTCCCCCATTCTGTAGAGTGGGAAACAATCTCAGTACTCCAGAAAACAATCACGAGAGTTCTTTTTATGTAGTCTTTTATGTCATTACTAAACTAATCCTTCCCTTACAGGTAGTGACTATTGGATAGGCCAGTATCAGAAGAAAGCAGGGACTATACAACTTTGCTCTTATTATTAAGAGCACCACTGAAGACTATTCTGGGACCATATATAATGCTTCACAGGACTAGTGGTTCACAGGAATAGTGGTTTAGTCCCCACTTCCTTCTCCTAAAATTCTCTTTGTTGTTCTCGCATTCCTGCTAGACAGTCTTGAGACTCTCATTAATATGTAGCCACAGGTCTATGAGAATAAAGTTTGACAAAAATAAGATGTTACTAAGCAGTTACTAGGAAGCTTCAGCAAATTTGTTGAATCCCGGCACTCATTTTGAGCAAACAAGTTTACTGAGAGTCCACCCTTCCCAGATACCTTTCTATTTGAAGCTCAGTAAACTTTTGACTAGCTCATCTCCACATTAACTGAAAAGGTGCTACAAGATTTCCAAAAGACACATATTCAACTAGCAGAGTTAAAGTGAAGGTAGTCTTCTCTTTTTAAATAGGAAGATTGGTTCTCTCTGTACTTTAAGTCCTACAATTGGCCTATGACAGATTTTTCACATGATACCTCTTTCTTTAGGTCTTTAAAAAAAGCAGATTCATGGGGTGCCTGGGTGGGTCAGTCAGCTAAGCCTCTGCATTTGGCACAGGTCATGATCCCAGCCTGTACCTTCAGCTTAGGTCATGATCCCAGGGACCTGGGATCCAGCCCAGCCTGCTTCTCCCTCCCTCCCTGCCCCTCCCCGTCTTGTGTTTTCTCTCTCTCTCTCCATCTCTCTCAAATAAATAAATAAATAAGTCTTTTTTAAAAAAAAGAACATTCACAGCTGGATCTGTTTAGAATGAAATTAGAGGCTTGAAGAATAATAGAACAAGAAAGAAAGGACAAGCAAGAAGGATGATATATAAATTCCATCTTTCTGTTGCTACTGCTAACTCTTCAGAGGAGAAATCTAGTAGAATAGCTGATGCTTCAGTTTCTCTGAAGTAGTGAGACAAATAGTCAGAGAGGACATTCCCCAGGAAGAAAAGTTGTACATTGGCACCAATCAGCTAGCTCAGAGTAACTCTACTGTGTGTACATCTCTGCCTGTGAGGATTCCCCTTCTTTGTGGTCTTATTTTATAGACCCAGCCTAATTTATAAACTTGATGACAAAAGGGTTGATTATCTGGGGTCAGCATAACACTGAGCAGTGGAAAAGCAAATGTAGGGGATAGGTACAAGATGTCCTACACAAACGTTAATAGTGTAATTTCTTTTAAGGAGACACAGGAATCAAATAGCAGGGATTTTTGGCTCTTCAGATTCTGAGGGAAAACAAAATGACCTTGGCATCTAGAAAATAAGCTCCACTTCTGAAGATTGAAGCTATTACCCACAATAAGATTAGATTCTGCCCTGTGGGAACACATTTGTGTTCTGCAGTTAATTTGGGATTAACCTTTTCAGGGCTGCTGAAGAATTAATTGGTTCTTAACGTCTCTCTCTCTGGGCTGGCTGCCTTAGGCTCTAGAGGTTTCTACATATTCCAAGAGAGCTTTGTACAGGGCAGCCAGCTGTGCAACTGTGGCTTATTTACCCATGCTTCTGGCTTATATTCCTCTGAGTATGAGAACTGGAAAAGGCAGCCCCTCCCAGAGAGCACACAAGCCCAACCCAGCACAGTAGGACTTGGAATGGGTGGGGTCCATCCAGTGCATCAAATATGACAGTCCAGAAAGGGGCTGAATTATGAAACCACTCCAGGTCTGCTTCCTCCTCCACTGTGTTTCTCTTTTCTTCAATTGCCTCTGCCTTGTACATACTACCACAGATGCGGGAAGTTGTGAAAATTCTAAAAGCCCAAGAATTCAAGTTAGCACGGCTTTGGGAATTGCGGATGTTTTAGGAAGCATAAACTTAGTTTAAAAGGGTGTTTATTAAAATGTTATCAGTGGTTATTTCTGTAGAGGGGGATCACTGGAAATTTTATTTTCTCTTTGTGGTTTCCTAAATTTTCCATCAGGACTATGTATTACTTGTATAGATTTTTTTAAACTTCTTTTTTTTTTAAAGTAACCTTCCTAGATGATTCATTTTTATTTCCCTGGTGTTCTACCTCCAAGCACTGTAGAACACCCAGAAAGTGTACAGAAAAACACCCAAGTGGGGAGTTTTCCACTTCCAGCATTATTGTTATTTAATCATGGAAATAAAGCAAAGAATGAAGATACAGACTTTATCAGCAGGGCCCTGACAAAAAAATAATTCACTCAGATGATCCAGATTAATAGAGTTTGTGAAAAGACTGTTTACAGTGAGTGGTCAGAGTCATAGGAAGAAACAGTGGATAGTGAAATATGAATGGGAAACCATTATAATCCTTAGAGCCCAGGAGTCAGGGGAAGTAACAGAGTTACCAGAGTCCAGTGAGTGCCAGAGCCATGGAAGAGGAGCCCAGTACGTACTCCAGTTGTACAGGGATGCAACTACTGCCAGAGACACAGCACCAGAGCAAGGAGGGAGTGAGGAAGCAATACCCTGACCCCCCTCTCTTTCTACTATCCAATCTTTTACCATTTCTACCCCATTACCAAACCTGACTACAAGCCAACATGCAAAAGAGTCAAGAATATACAGTCTGCAGGGATAAACCTCCTAGGTCACAGAATGAGGCTAGCAAGAGTAGAAACAGGATGGGAACGGGAGCAAAGAATAATCAGCAAGGTCTAGCCTTCTTATCACTCAGAAGCGATTCCTCTCTTTTGTGCATCAGAAGTGATTCCTGTCTTTCGTGCAAAGAACTCGCTCATCTCCAACAGAGGAGACACAAAATCTATGACACTATATCATAATGAGGTGGTGTTGATTCAATTATATTCCTATCTGGAACCTAAATTATAACATTAGCCATCACCAGCACTCTTCATCAAGGAAGCAAGGAAAAGGAAGTGAGAAAGAGATAATTGATTAACATAAAATATGCATGCCCTTTACAGTCTTTTCAATAAATACCCTGGGGCAATTGTCAGACAAAATAGTATTTAGCCTCTTCTAGATCCACATTCTAATGTGCGCCAAGTCCATGAGGACAGTTAGATCCCAACATAGCACAAATTAGAGAGAGCCTATACCCCAAAAGACTCAGACCTCACCAGCCTGTATTGGCAAGAGCATAGAAAGCATATATGGAAGTGAGTTCTAAGGGTGTTGACCAAGAGGGAAGAAATATAAGACTTAATAGGGTAAAATTCACTGATGTATTCACCCAGAATTCAAACTTTAAAGTGTTGGCTAAAGCACTAAGGTGTGTGGTAATGGTCTGTTAAATTGGCTAATCAAAGCCTAGACTCATTGATTCATTTACGATTTTTTGTGTTCTTCCTGAATTTATCATGCTGTGGTTCTTAGAAAAGATGGGTTTTTTTCACTTGTGTTTTTATGGCAGTTTCCAACATTGCTTTAATTGTTATGGATTTTTGGATTTTAAGATTTCCCCCCTTCTCAAAATGTACTGGAAGGACTAGTAGAGTTGGGAAGTTTGTAACCATCATGATATGGACAGATTTGGGCAAGAATCCTCAAGAAGTGTTAAAAACTAAAAACTAAAAAAAAAGCCTCAACTCAGAGATGGCCTGCAGTCATTAATGTCAAAATGCCTGAACTTCTCTGACATCCTTTAGAAGAGTCCAAAGGTTCAGAGAAATGGATATAATGGAATGCATCTAGCCCTAACCATACCTCCTGGGAAGACACATACAATATTCTCCTCACCAAGGCATTTAAAACATGCATTGATGTCCTTCCTCTTCCCTCCCATTCCTGAGAAATTCCATCTGAAAGCCATTTGCTGGGGGCAGAGCAAGGGAGGCATCTGGAGGGCAGGGCAGTTAGAGCCTGACTGAGGTAAGGGAGGTATGGTATAAGGTTATGGAGCCCAAGTAGGGTATGGAGGGCACCTATGCAGATATGGAGGCAGTCTAGCATGGAGTGTCAAAGCCAAAATAGGGAGAAGAGAGAGTTCAAGGAGGGGGTGACCAGACATAGGGTGCCGGCCCCCAAGTAGAGTTAGGAGAGTATCCATATTAAAGGTCAGTCCAGCATAGGGAGTCACAGCCAGGGCAGGGTGAGAAGCGCATCCTCAAGGAGGGGTGGCCTAGCATGGGCTTTCAGAGTCCAAGGACAGTGAGGAAACCATCCACATGGAGTGAAGGGGGCTGCGTGGTATGAGAAATGAAAGCCCCTTGCAGAGGGAATGGCCTGATGACAGTGTCAAAGCCCAAGTAGAATGAGAAAGTTATTAATGGGAGAAGTGGCCTGGCTGGGATGTCCCAGCTTAGGTGGGGTTAGAAGGGTATCCACACTGGAGCACGGCTCAGCATGTGAAGTCAGAACTGGGCAGGATGAGGAAGACATACATACAGAGTTGCCACTTGGCATGCAGTATCAGAGCCCAAGCAGAGTAAGAAGGATGTCCATGATGACAGGCAGGCTCATACAGGATGTCAGATCCTGAACAAGGTGAAGAGTGCATCCATGAGGGTAAGGTGGCAACCTAAAGCAAGGTGTCAGACCCTGAGCAGGGCAAGAAAGGCATACATGCAGGGGTAAGGCCTGGAGTGATGTGTCATATCCAAGAAGAGTGAGAAGAGTGTCTATGAAAGGAAGAGACTTCCTGGCATGTGATGCAACAGTCCACACAGGATGAGGACAATTTCCATACAGGTAAGGAAGCAGCCTAGAAAGGGCTGTTTGAACTCAAAGAGAGTTAGGATGATGTCTCCAGAAGAGGCTGCCTGAGGGGGGTATCAGAGCCAAAGCAGTGTAAAAAAAAATCCATGTGGGAAGAGGGACAGCCTGACATTGAGGGATTAGAACCTGAGTAGGCAAGGGTGTGAAAAGCATTCCTGCAGACGGGTTGTCTGGCATGTAATGTCAAAACCTATGTGGAGTTAAGAGTACATTCACACAGTGGAGGAGGGGTGGAGTAGTCAATGTGCAATATCAGAAACTTAGTGGGGTGGAATGGGTATGCCCACAAAACATAGCCTGGTACAGGGTGTCAGTGGCCAAGAAGGATGAGGAGGGCATCCATGCGGAGAAGTGGCCTGATATCAGGTGTTGAAGCCAGAGTGGGGTTAGGAGGGTATCTCCACAGAAGTAGAGGTAATGGAAGAAATGCACATTAATTACATACACATTGCCTAATGAAATTATTGAGAATAAATGAAGCCAGGTTTCTCACTGTCAGAGAAGACAGTTACCAATATAGTAAGGGGGAAAAAAACCTAGAATGAGCCTTGTGGTATTGGGTTGGAATTGGAGGTATTGATGAGAACTCATGGTTTTCAATTTAAAAGTAACTGTAAGTGTGGCTGACTGGATTAGACAGTACAGCATGCAGCTGTTATTCTTGGAGAGTTGTGAGTTCGAGCCCCATGTTGGGTGTAGAAATTACTTAAAAATAAAATCTTAAGGAGGGTGTATGATCTGATGAGCACTGGGTGTTATAAGTAACTAATGAATCATTGAACACTACATCAGAAACTAATGATGTACTGTACTATAGGTTGGCTAATTGAATTTATAAATAAATAGATAATAGATAGATAGATAGATAGATAGATAGATAGATAGATAGATAGATAGATAGATAAAAACAACAAATATATATACATATAAATAAAGGGGTACCTGGGTGGCTCAGTCTATTGAGCATCTTACTCTTGGGTTTCCCCTCAGGTCATGATCTCAAGGTCTTGAGATTAAGCCCCACATCAGGCTCCACACTCAGCATGGAGTCTGCTTAAGATTCTCACTCCTCTTCCTCTGACCTTTCCCATACTCACCAGCTCTCTTTCTCTCTAAAATAAATAAATAAATAAATATTTTTTAAAATAAATAAGTGTAGATGTAAATGTGCATATGTATATACACTTTTAGATATATATACAGTTAAAGAGATAAGAACACACACACCACTCTATATTTACTTCCTAGCTCTGTCTGCTGAGAGGACCTACAAGCAATGATCACACATAGTACCCAGATCTTATTTTCTAAATACCAATTTCTGCTAGAAGAAATCAGAGCACCTTGAAGAAGTGATTTATTACAGGGGTGGACCAGGAAAATAATAAAATAAGCCTGGAACAACTTTTTGTGCCAGAAAGTAAGGAAGCAAGAAAGTGCTCAGAGACTGATGGGGGCATATCAAAAGGACAAACAAGCCAGCCTGAAGGGACTCCTGCTGGCCAAATCAGTGACAATTTGAGCATCAAATTACTTATAGTAAAAAATTATTGGAAAAGATAGGAAACCATGAGTTCATACTGATATAAATAAGTAAATAAATTTTAACTTTTTACATAGTTCCTAAGTATCTCCTCACAAAATACTTACCAACTACAAAAGATAAAAGGAGGACCTTTACAAGAAGCTGGCAGATACTACCTTAATCAAGTGATCAAAGCAAACAACGTTACTTAGTAATGGAACAAGTATAAATCAGTTACCACCAATGGTGACTAGTCCAGAAATTACTTGATTGTCTTGATATCCCAATGTAATGGTCCATTCTATTGATGATATTATGCTACATGAGCCCAATGAGTAGGAAATAATAATGATGAGACATATGTATTTTAGAGGACAAGGAATAAAACTTGGAGAAGTTCAAGCACCTTCCAATTGGTAAAGTTTCTAAATGTCCAGTGGTATGGGGTATGTCTGTATATTCCTTATAAAATAAGATGTAACCCCCTGCACTTGTACCATCTACCATAAAGAAGAGGGACAACGCTTGGTGAGTCTCTTTGAATTTTGTAGGCAACATTTACCATATCTGATTTTGCTGCTCTGACCCACTTACCAGGAACCTTGTAAGGCTGCACATTTGAATGAAGCTCAGAGCAAGAAATAGCTTTGAAGCAGGTCCTGATTGTAGTGGAAGTTGATCTGGCCCTTGGATCTTACTGGGTGCCGGCAGACCCAATACTATTCTAAATTTCATGTCTATATCAGGCAAAGAAGTAATATGAAAACTCTGGCAAGCCCCAGTAAGAATCACTGTAAAGATCACTATAGCTTATGAGTAAGGCCATGCCCTCCTCTCTTGCCAACTACTCTGCATTTGAAAAATAGCTACTGGTTTACTATTGGGCTCTGACAGAGACAGAACACCTGACCACAAGACACAAAGTGACTATACAAATCACACTTGTCTTCATGAACTGAGTACTGATTCACCAAACCATAAAATTTCTCACACAAAGTAGCATTTTGTTAAAAGATAGAAGTGATGGAATTTCACAACCAGAATGACATATGGGGAGCATCGTAGATCCACTCCAGAAGCAAGTATAACTGATGAAAATAATTTTAAGAGCCAACCATTTAAAGTCCCTGGAAATTGTCATAAGGTAAACAGTAAATGCAAAAACACTTCTTTAAGAAAACCTACTAAAACTCAGTAAGAAAACCAAGAATCTGTGACAGTTCAGTCAAGACCCATTCCCTTCCTCTCCAGCCCCAGCTGAATTTAATGGGAGCTCCACTCCAGGAAGATGTGGCCAAAAAGACAGGTCTCTCTCACCCCTTGCTGCAAAACAAGGGTTACCATATTTCATTGGGAGAAATAAGCCAGCATTTTTCATCCCATTCCACTCCAAGCTGGAAAAGCTTATTTCTGGTGAATATGGCCAAGAAGTTGGCACCCTGCCTTTACCCGCTACTTCACAGGGCAGAGGTTCTACACCAGGCAGAGCAGGCCAGAATACTGCCCCGCCCCAATTGCCCTTGCTCCACCTCACTCTACAAGTAAAGGCTTCATGTCAGGAGATGAAAACTGAGAAGACCAGAGGCTTCTGTACCCAAATAGTCCCCAGAGAATAACTCAGAGATTTATTTCCCCCCTGTGGGGCAAGGCAGCCCACAACAACAGAGAGCCCCAAAGTTCTCCTCCTAGGAACTGAGTTAATTTTTTTAAGATTTTATTTATTTATTTGACAGAGAAAGAGACAGTGAGAGAGGGAACACAAGCATGGGGAATGGGAGAGGGAGAAGCAGGCTTCCATCAAGCAGGGAGCCCAATGCAGGGCTCAATCCCAGGACCCTGGAATCATGACCCGAGCCGAAGGCATACACCTAATGACTGAGCCACCCAGGCGCCCCAGAACTGACTTAATTTGAAAGAGTATGTAGGGAAGTTCAAAACTAAGGGTGGTCTTGGAAACAATGGACATTTTGTTGGTAAGCAATTAAGAAAAGACTGATAAATCCATTAAAGCAACTAGGTAAACTGTAGTCCAACAAATTTACCAGAAACAACTAGGGAAACAGAAGGCTAAGACTAACCCTCCAAGGATCAGAACAAACTTCAAACATGTGCCTCAAAAACTATCCCTACAGAGGAGCCCAAATTTAATTATATCAAACTGTAGAGCAATTTAAGCCCCAGGGCATTGCTTAAAGCAATAGAGCAGTCAGGCAGGCAATAGTGGAGTCTGACAACTGAGTGTGATACCAACGGAGATAGACATCTTGACAGAAAGAACAGGGAGAGAGACATTCAAAGACAACACTGCTGAAACACATGTTCAAGTCCAAGTGTGATACCAACAGAGATAGACATCTTGACAGAAAGAACAGGGAGAGAGACATTCAAAAGACAACACTGCTGAAACACATGGTCAAGTCAGGACTATCTGAAAAGCAACATCAAAGGCTTCACCATGCATAGAAAATACACTTTATTAAAATAGTCCAGTCAAAAGTGCTCAACATCACTCGGCATCAGGGAAATACAAATCAAAACCACAGTGAGATACCAACTCACACCAGTCAGAATGGCTAAAATGAACAAGTCAGGAAATGACAGATGTTGGCGAGGACGCAGAGAAAGGGGAACCCTCCTACACTGTTGGTGGGAATGCAAGCTGGTGCAGTCACTCTGGAAAACAGTATGGAGTTTCCTTTAAAAGTTGAAAATAGAGCTACCCTACGACCCAGCAATCGCACTACTGGGTACTTACCCTAAAGATACAAACGTAGTGGTCCGAAGGGGCATGTGTACCCAAATGTTTATAACAACAATGTCCACAATAGCCAAACTATGGAAAGAACCTATATGTCCATCAACAGATAAATGGATAAAGAAGATGTGATATATATATATATATATATATATATATATATATATATATACAGTGGGATACTATGCAGCCATCAAAAGAAACAAAATCTTGCAATTTGTAATGACGTGGATGGAACCAGAGGGTATTATGCTAAGTGAAATAAGTCAATCAGAGAAAGACAATTATCATATGATCTCTCTGATATGAGGAACTTGAG
>LNAC01000588.1:201605-228403 GCA_002007465.1 Ailurus styani
TTTTTTTTTTTTTTTTTCATAAGAGACTCTTAATCTCATGAAACAAACTGAGGGTTACTGGGGGGTGGGATGATAGGGATAGGGTGGCTGGGTTATAGATATTGGGGAGGGTTTGTGCTATGGCGAGTGTTGTGAAAGGTGTAAGCCTGATGATTCACAGACCTGTACCCCTGGGGCAAATAAATAAATAAATAAATAATTAAAAAATAGTCTAGTCAAGATACTAAACATATAAACAAGCAAATAACAACCAAGACAAATTAGAGGGATGGGAGATGGAATCAATATCCAGACTTGCTACAATATATTACCTAAAATGTCTTATTTTCAACAAAATATTATGAGACATGCAAAAAAAACAGTAAAGAGTGAACCATATACAAGAAAAAGGCAGGCAATAGAAAGTGCCTGAAAGAGTGACCAAGATGTTGGATTTAATATAAAACAACATCAGAGTAACCATTATAAATATGTTCAAATAAGTAAAAGGAAATCATGCTTAAAGAAATAAAGGAAGGTTTAATGACAATGTCACATCAAAGAGAGAATATCACTAAAGAGATAAAATTATAAAAAAACAACCAAATATAAATTCTGAAGTTGAAAGTACAATAATGTAGGGGCACCTGAGTGGCAAAGTTGTTGGACGTCTACCTTTGGCTCAGGTCATGATCCCAGGGTCCTGGGATCAAGCCCTGCATCAGGCTCTCCTCAGTGAGAAGCCTGATTCTCTCTCTCCCACTCCTCCTGCTTGTGTTCCCTCTCTTGCTGTGTCTCTCTCTGTCAAGTAAATAAATAAAATCTTTTTTAAAAAAGTACAATAACATAAACAAAAAATTCACTAGAGGGATTCAATAGTAGATTTGTATTGGAAGAAGAAAGAATCAGCAGACTTGAAGACCGGTTAATAGCAATTATATAATCTAAATAATAGAAAAAAATAGAGCAAAATAAACTAAGTCTCAGAGAAATGTGGGACTTCATGAAGCACACCAACATACACATAATGGGAGTACTGAGTGGAGATGAGAGGGAGGGAAGCAGAAAAAACTCAAAGAAATAATGGCTGAAAATGTCTCAAATTTGCTAAAAATGTAATTCTACATACCCAAGAATCTGTGACCTCCTATAGGATAAATGCCAAAAAGCTCACACCAAGATGCATTATGGTGAAAATGCCAACAACAAAAGACAAAATTAAAATCTTTCAAGTAACAAGAGAAAACTAATTCACCACATACACTGAAATCCCATATGAAACAATGAAAGTCAGAAGGCTGTGGAATGACATATTCAAAGTGCTGAATGAAAAAAACCTGTCAACTAAGAATCATGTATCTTAAAAAATTTCTTTCAAATGGTGGTAAAATAGTCCAAGATAATGAAAAACTGAAAAAATTCATTCCTAATAGATGTACCTTAGAATATTTAAGGAAGATCATCAAGCAGAAAGCCAGTGACACCAGACAGTAATTTAAAACTACTCAGAAAAAAAAACATTACTGGTAAAGGCAATTATATAATTTTAAAATATTGTATAATTGCCTATTCTCCTTTCTTTCTTAACTTATTTAAAAAGCAATTACATAAAATAATTTGTATATAATATATCGTTAAGTCTATTACATACAGTAATGTAATATATATGATAACAACAGCACACAGCAGTGGGTGGGAGAAAAGCTGTATGTATTGGAGTTATGAAGTGACACTCAACTATAACTCAAGTCCATAGAAACAAGTGAAGACAATGAGAAATGGTACATAAGAAGGTCAATACGAATTTTATAAATGTATACTTGTTCTCCTTTCCTTTCTTGGCTTCTTTAATAGATACAAAATTATATAAAACACTAATTGTAATAATGTGTTATTGGTTTGTAACATATAAATATAATATTACAACAATAATGGCATAAAAGGGGGAAAGAGGAAATAGAGCTATACAAGGCTAATGTTTCCATACTTGTTTGAATTGTTAGTATAAATTTGAAATAGATTCTAATAGATTAAGATGTATATGGTAAGTCCTAGAGCAACCACTGAGAAAAATAAATATAAAAAGATAATATAAACATAAAATAAATGTATATATAAATATTATATAAACATAAAAAATAATACAAAGAAAATCATTAAAATTTCACATTAAAAGTATTCATATAATGCAAAAGAAAGCAGTAAAGGAGAAAAGTAACAAAAAATACATGAGACTTGAAGAAGATAAAATTTCAAATGGCAGTACAAATCCAACTATATCAATAACATTAAATGTGAGTGAATTAAACAATCTAATTAAAAGGCAGAGATTGTCAGACCGGATTAAAAAATAGGTCCAACTATATGCTGTGCACTGGAGTCATACTTTAAATTCAAAGATACAAATGGCCTGAAAGTGAAACGAAGGAAAAAGCTATATCATGCAAACAGCAACCAAAAGGAAGTTGGAGTGGTAATACTAATATCAGAAAATAAAATATGAGTTTAAAACAAAAAAAATCACTAGAGGTAAAAATTTTATTATGACAAAGTGATTAATCTATCAGAAGATATACCAATTATAAACTTATAGGCCTAATTAAAGAAGTCTCAAAATAAATGAAGCAAAAACTAACAGAAATGAAGGGAGAGATACACAATTCAAGAACAGAATGCAGGCTTCAATACCTCACCACAAATAATGGACTTTGGACTTTCTAAACAAAGTGTATAATAGTTGGAGACTATAATACCCCACTTTCAACAATGGCTAGAACAAGTAGACAGAAGATCACCAAGGAAACCTAAGACTTGAACAACACTATAATCAAATAGATCTACCAGTTATCTACATAACACTCCACCCAACTACAGTAGAATACATATTATTCTCATGTGCACACAGGACATTTAGTAGGACAGACTATATACTAGGCCATGAAACAAACGTCAATATATTTAAAAGGATTTAAATCACACAAAGTATGTCCTCCTATAAAAATGAAGTGAAAAAATGAAGTGAAATAGTGAATCAGTAAAAGAACAAATATGAGAAATCCACAAATACATGGAAATTAAACAACAGATCCCTAAATAAATGATGGATGAAAGAAGAAATTATAAGAGAAATTAGAAAATACTTTGAGTTGAATGAAATGAAGACACAGTATACCAAAATTTATGGGATACAGCTAGAACAGGGGGTAGAGAGAAATTTGTAGTGTAAATGTCTACCCTAGAAAAAGAATAAAAATCTCAAATCAGTAATGTAACTATCCACCTTAGGACACTGGAAAAAGAAAACCGTAAACTAAAAACAAATAGAAGGAAAAATAATAAAGATTCGAGTGGGAAAAAATGAAATAGAAAATAGTAAAACAATATAGAAAATCAATGAAACCAAGTTCGTTTTTTGAAAAGATCAACAAAATTGTCACACAGTGAACTAGAGTACCAAGGCAAAAAATGAAAAGATTCAAATTACTAAAAGCAGGAATTACAGATGTGAAATCAATGTTAATCTTATAGAAGTAAAAATAATAAAAGAATATTATGAACAACTGTATATCCAATTATATAATCTAGATGAAATGAATAAATTTCTAGGAAAACACAAACTACTAAAACTGGCTCAAGATGACCTAGAAAATCTAATAGACCCATAACAAGAAAATACATTGAATCAGTAATCAAAAAACTAGCCCCCCCCAACACACACACACACACACACAAGCCCAAGTCCAGATAGCTTTCCTGGTGAATCACCAAATACTTAAAGAAGACTTGGTATGACTTATTCACAAACTGTTCCAAAAAATGAAAGAAGAGAGAACACTTTCCAACTCACATTGATACCAGTATTACTCTGATACCAAAACCAGGCAATGACATCACATAAAAAAATTGTAGACCAATATTCCTAATGAATATACATGCAAAACTCCTCAACAAAATACTAACAAACTGAATCCAGTTAGATATAAAAAGGATTATACACTATGACCAAGGGAATTTTATCCCAGGAATGAAATTAGTTTCACATCTGAAAACCAACATAACACAAAATATCAATAGAATGAAGGGCAAAAAGTACATGATCAGCACAAGTGATGCAGAAAAAACATGTGACAAAATATATCAGCCTTTCATGATAAAAATACCCAACAAACTTAGAGTAGAAGGTAATTTCCTCAGCCTGAGGTAGAGCATCTATGAAAACCCCACAGCTAATATACCTAATGGTGAAAGACTGCATGTTTTCACCTAGGATAAGGAACAAAACAAGAACACTACTCTTGCCACTTTTACTCGACACTGTATTGGAGGTTCTAGCTGGGGCTATTAAGTTAGACAAAGAAATAAAAGTCATACAGTTTGAAATGAAGAAACATTCTATTCATAAGTAGCATAATCTTGTATATAAAAAACTCTAAATAATACACTCACACACACGAATTATTAGAGCTAATAAATGAGCTCAACAAGGTTTAAGGATACAAAAACAATACACAAAAATCCAGTTTTATTTATGTAAACACAATTGGATTTTTGTAAATCCCAAAATCAATTTTATTTCTACAATGAACAATATGAATATAAAAATAAGAAAACAATTGTTTATTAAAAAATGAAAAGAATATGATATCAAGGGATAAATTTTATAATACAAGTATAAAACCTTCTCTCTGAAAACTATAAAATATTATTAAAAGAAATTAAAGAAGATCTAAATAACTGAAAAGATATCTGTAGTAGATAGAGTAATGGCCCACAAGGATGTCCACATCTTAATCTCCAAAGCCTGTGAATATACTACCTTACATAGAAAAAGGTACTTTATAGATGTGATTAAGGATCTTGAAATGGGAAGATTATCTTGGATATCTAGGTGGGCCTAATGTAACACAGGTTTCTTTATAAGAGGGAGGCAGAAGTATGAGTTGGAGAGAAGGATTAAAACATGCTACACTACTGGCTTTTAAGACTGAGTAAGGACCATGAGCCATGAGGAATGGAGGTGGCTTCTAGAAGCTGGAAAAGGCAAGGAAATATATTACCCTCCGGCTGACATTTTGATTTTCACCCAGTGAAACAAACCCATTTCAAACTTATGAACTGCAGAACTGTAAGATAATAAGTTTGTGTTGCTTTATGCCACAAATTTGTGGAGATTTGTTACACCAACAATAGGAAACCAATGTAACAACTCATGTTCATGGGATCAGAAGACTTAATATTGTTAGTATGGCAACACATCCCAAATTGGTTCCCAAATCCAGTACAATTCCTATCAAAATCATAGCTGCTTTCTTTGGAAAAATTAACAAGCTGATTTTAAATTTATATAAAAATTCAAAGGGACTCAGAATATCTAAATTAATGTTGGAAAAGAAGAATAAAATCAAAGGACTCATATTTTCTGATTTTAAAACTCATTACAAACCTACAGAATCAAGACACTTATTGTACTGGCACAAAAACAGACATAGAGACCACTGGATGTCAAGGAAATGTAATGGGAAAAGAATAGATATTTTAACCAATAATACTGGTACAATTGGATATCCATATGCTGTTATGTATAGATAAATGTTTTTTGTGGTTTGTCCCACATAACTGACCATCTGGACCTGCATATACATAGACAGACAAGCTAAAGAGCATTGTTTGTGAGACTCACGCTGTGTGAATATCCTTGGAAGCCTAATTATTTAAAATATATTATCTGGTCTCCAGGTCAGAACTGTCCCTTCTGCTCTGGATGCCAAAAGCTCACATATCTTGCTTCACATCCTCTCCTGCTCCAGGCTGGGCTGGCCCCCAGAGTAGAATCTGGGAGGGAAGGCAGACATACATAGCCCAGGCTCCTTGAAAATATAGAAACATGGTAACATGGAAATGCAGCTCACATCAAACTGCACATAGGCAAATAAATGTTTAATTTCAAACCCTGTTATTTGCCCTATAAATATGGCCTTTATGGGGATGATCAGTTGGAAGTCTCACCTGAGGGGAGGATGCTCCTCCCAGGCCTTTCAATAGGGACTCCAGCCTGGCTGCTTCCACAGGGCTTCCCCTGCTGATGAGGTTGGATGTTGTAAGTACCTGATTTGATGTAACTTTGCCTTATTCTCACTTATTGACTATTATTACCTTCACTTATGTGTATATTCCTTTCTTCTGCTGCTTCTATTGGGTTTCTGTAATAATAATACAGTTCTCTTTCCTTTTGAAACTGAAACACAGTTGTTATAAATCTTTTGTGCAGAACATGTGCAAAACAATGCAGGTATTCTCCTTACCTCACACCATTTATAAAAATTAACTCAAAATGAGGGAGAAGGAAAATTGTGACAGAGTAGGAGGACCCTAGGCTCATCTTGCTCCATGAACACAACTAGATAACTATCCTAAATATATATATAATATATATGTTTTGTATATTATATATAATATATTACTATATTATAATAATAAATATAATAATATAATATTTATACTATATATTTATAATATAAATATAATAATAAATGTCATATATGTGTCATATATATATAAGAGCATTGTTTGTGAGACTCATGCTGTGTGAATATATATATGTGTGTGTGTGTGTGTGTGTGTGTGTATATATATATATATATATATATATCCCAGAAATCGACCTGAAGACTAACGACTGACAGAACAAACTCCACAATTAAAGGGAAAGAAGAAGCCAAATTGAACAAGATAGGAAGTGTGGGGACATGATTTAGGGGAGAAACCAATTGCAGATGTTATGAAGGGAGGGAGCCCTAGTTGCAAAGAAGGGCAAGAGAGAGGAATACACAAGGGAATGCACAAGGAGAACATTCCCCCAAAGCGACTGGCTTAGAAAGCAAGAGAATCTGAATTTCATGAGTTCTTGCAACCAGTGGGATTTAAGGCCTAGAGTTTTAAAGATCAGTGGTTTGGGCTGGGATACAGCCTGGAGAGCACTCCACTGCTCTTAGAGATAAGGAAGACAAACAGTTGGGGGCAGAGAGCATGAAAACAGCAATCCAAAGACCACCTGGGGTACACGATGGAGAGACTATTCCCTCTTCTTGGAGTGCATCACTGAGAGTCAGCATTCATGGGGATACCTCGCCAAGAACAAAAGGGCTGACTGGTACCAAAGAGTGGTTTCCCTCACCAACCCCTCAGCATAAACCTGAAGGAAGCAGCACAGCACCAACACTGATAGACTATCTTGCATATAATGAACCCAAACCCCCAGTGCTCTGGCTCTAGCTGGACTGCCCTTCTCAGTCAAGTTTGCCTCAGTCCCAGCACGACAGGCCCCTTCCCCACATCATCCAACCAGAGAGCTCTGCAGGGCCTCAGTTCCGGTAGAGGAGGTGTCAGGTCTCATTTCATAAGCAGATTAGAAAAAAAAAACTAGTTAAAACTCACCACTTTCAGCCCAGGGACCAAACACTGCCCACAGCAGGCAAAGAGAGCCTCTGCAGATGACTGGCCTGAAGGATAGAGCAGCCAAAACACAACAACACAGAACGTGCAGCACACACCAGAGACACTACCTGAAGCATCAGGCTCTGGATACTACATGACTGCTTCTTCAGGTCATTATTTTCAGGAGCAGGAGACATAACTGGCATTACTAACACAGAAAAGAAGCATAGACTTAGACAAAATGCCAAGATGGAGGGATTTATCCCAAATGAAGTAACAAGATAAGGCCACAGCCAGAGATCTAAGTGAAACAGATATAAGTAATATGCTTGTTGTAGAATTTAAAACAATCATAAGGATACTCACCAGACTTCAGAAAAGAACAGAAGACATCAGTGAGCTTCTTACCACAGAGATAGTTAAAAAAGAATCAATGAGAGATGAAGAATGCAATAAAGAAGATTGGAATCAGGATTGATGCAATGAACAGCAGAACAAATTAGTGACATAAAGGACAAGACAAAGAAAATTAATGAAGCTGAATAAAAGAGAGAAAGAAGAATTAATTATAAGTACTATATAACATGAGAGTAAACTTAGGAACTTAGGGACTCCATCAAATGTAGTAACATTCATATTACAGGAGTTCCACATGAAGAAGACAGAGAAAAGGGGGCAGAATATTTACTTGAGAAATAATAGCTGGTAACTTCTACTCTGGGGAATGAAACAGACACCCGGATCCAGGAGGCAAAGAGAACTCCCATCAAAATCAACAAAAGCAGGGGTGCCTGAGTGGCTCAGTTGGTTAAGTGTCTGTCTACAGTTCAGGTCATATTCTCAGGATCCTGGGATCAAGCCCCACATCAGGTTCCCTGCTCAGAAGGGAGTCTGCTTCTCCCCCTCCCCCTATCTCTACCTCCACTCCTGTGCTCTCTATCTTACACTCTCTCTCTCTCAAATAAATAAAATATTTTTTTAAACAGACATTTCTGCAAAGAAGACATCCAAATGGCCAACAGACACATGAAAAAGTGATCAACATCACTCGGCATCAGGGAAATACAAATCAAAACCACAGTGAGATACCACTTCACACCAGTCAGAATGGCTAAAATTAACAAGTCAGGAAATGACAGATGTTGGCGAGGACGCAGAGAAAGGGGAACCCTCCTACACTGTTGGTAGGAATGCAAGCTGGTGCAGCCACTCTGGAAAACAGTATGGAGGTTCCTTAAAAAGTTGAAAATATTTTGCTCAGGATAATACCCTCTAGTTTGATCCACGTCATTGCAAATGGCAAGATTTTGTTTCTTTTGATAGCTGTGTAGTATTTCATTGTATATATATACCACATCTTCTTTATCCATTCATCGATAATTGTCTTTCTCTGATAAGTCAATCAGAGAAAGACAATTATCATACGATCTCTCTGATATGAGGAACTTGAGGGGCAGGGCAGGGGGTCGTGGGGAGTAGGGAGGGAAAAATAATGAAACAAGATGGGTTGGGGAAGGAGACAAACCATAAGAGACTCCTAATCTCACAAAACAAACTGAGGGTTACTCGGGGTGGGAGGGTAGGGATAGGGTGGATGGGTTATGGACATTGGGGAGGGTTTGTGCTTTGGTGAATGCTGTGAAAGATTTAAGCCTGATGATTCACAGACCTGTACCCCTTGGGCAAATAATAAAAAAAAAAAAAAAAAAAACCTTCCAACAAAGAAAAGCTAAGGACCAGATGGTTTTGCTGGGAATTCTACCAAACTTTTAAAGAAGAATTAATACCAATCTTGCTCAAATTCTTTCAAAGAATTGAAGGGGGGAAACACTTTGAAACTCATTTTATGAGGCCAGCATTATTCTGATACCAAAACCAAACATAAGAAAACTATAAACCAATATCTCTGATAAGTATTAATGTGAAACTGCTGAACAAAATTCTGGTGAACCAAATTCAACAGTGCGTTCAAAGGATTATACGCTATGACCAAATGAGATTTGTACATGGAAATCAATAATGGTTCAACATAAAAAATCAATCATTATAATATATGCTATCAATAGAAAGACAAAACCATATAATCATCTCAATTGATGCAGAAAAGGTGTTTGGAAAAATTCAACACCCTTTCATGATGAAAACACTCAACAAACTAGGAATAGGAGGAAACTACCTCAGTATAATAAAAGCCATGAATGAAAAACCTACAACTAACATTATACTCAGTGGTGAAACTGTGAAAGCTTTTCCGCTAAGATCTAAGCAATGATGTCCCCTCTTATCACTGCTGTTAAAAATGGTACTGAGGGGCACCTGGGTGGCTCAGTCAGTTAAGTGACCGACTTGATTTCAGCTCAGGTCATGATCTCAGGGTTGTGAAGTAGATACGCACATCAGGCTCCATGCTGGGCATGGATTCTCTCTCTTCCCCTCCCCTGCTCTCTCTCTCCCCCCCTCTCTCTCTCTCTAAAGAAAAATAGTACTGAAAGTTCTAGACAGAACATTTAGGCAAGAAAAGAAATAAAAGGCATCCAAATTGTAAAGAAAGAAGTAAAATTATCTCTATTCACAACTGACGTGATCCTCCATTGTCAAAACCTGAATGATCCCACACACAAAAATAACCCTGTTAAAACCAATATATGATTTAAGCAAAGTTGCAGGATACAAAGTCAACAAACAAAAATGAGTTGTATTTCTATATCCTAATGATGACCAGTTCAAAAAGAAAATTAAGCCATCTTACTTCTGGGTATATATCCAAAAGAATTAAAATCAGAATCTCAAAGAGATGCTGTTTTTCCATGTTCATTGCCACATTATTCACAATAGCCAAGCTATGGAAACAACATAAGTATCTGTCGATGGATGAATGGAAAAAGAATACATGGCATATATATAAAATAAATATTACTCAGTCTTTAAAAGAAGGAAATCTTCCCATTTGTGACAACATGAATGAAGCTGGAGGACATTGTGCTAGGTGAATAAGCCAGACAAAGACAAAAATTGCATGATTTCACTTACATGTCAAATCTAAAAAGTTCAAACTCATAGAAACCGAGTAGAATGGTGGTTGCTAGGGACTAGTAGGTTGGGGAGGAATGGGGAGACATCAGTCAAAGAGTACAAACTTTCAGCCAAGCAGGATGCATAAGTTGTGGAGATCAAATGTACAGCATGAACATTTGTTATAATACTGTATTGTTTACTTGAAATTTGCTAAGAGAGTAGATCCTGAGTATTCTCATAATAAAAAAAAAAGAAAAATGGTAACTATGTGAGGTAATGTATGTTAATTAGCTTGATTATAGTAATCACTTCACAACATATATGTATATTGAAACACCATATTGTATATCCTAAATATATATAATTTCTTTTTGTTAATTATGCCTCTATAAAGCTGAAAATAAGGTAGCCATATATCAAAATAGTCTTTAAATTAAGTTCATTTTTTGTTCTTAACTTGATAATATATTTTATTTAACCCAATACACCTGAAATATTATTATCAATATATAATTCATGTTTATTTTTAAAATATTAAGTTGGGGTACCTGGGTGGCTCAGTGGGTTAAGCCTCTGCCTTCAGCTCAGGTCATGATCTCAGGGTCCTGGGATTGAGCCCCGCATTGGGCTCTCTGCTCAGCAGGGAGCCTGCTTCCCCCTCTCCCTCTGCTTGCCTCTCTGCCTACTTGGGATCTCTCTCTCTGTCAAATAAATAAATAAAATCTTTAAAAAATAAAATAAAATATTAAGTTAGCAATAATGCTAGATATCAAAGCCTTTAGGACCACTAAATTCTTATTTAAAGAAACAAATAGAGTTCATAAAAACTAAAATCCATCTTCAATTTTTCTTCTAAGACAACAAGATTTCAAAATCCAAAAAAAAAATATGCATGAATTGATCAATGTGGAATGTCTATATCAACTAGGAAACAATGCTTAATAAACTACAGGTATAAAATGTATGGAAAATTCAGTTAAAACTTTTCGGATACTTTGAAGCCCAAGTAATCATTTGTTAACAAACATTGCAAGCCTTGAACTCAAAGGCCATGTTAAAAGGCCTTTTTAAAAATTACATTTTGGGCGCCTGGGTGGCTCAGTGGGTTAAAGCCTCTGCCTTCGGCTCAAGTCATGATCTCGGGGTCCTGGGATCGAGACCCGCATCGAGCTCCCTGCTCAGCAGGGAGCCTGCTTCCTCCTCTCTCTCCTCCTGCCTCTGCGTACTTGTGATGTCTCTCTCTCTGTCAAATAAATAAATAAAATCTTTAAAAAAATTACATTTTAAAATTACTTAGTGAAAAATATTTAAAATTATAAACTGTATCCATGTAAAGTTATATATTGTATCCATGGATTTAGTAACTAAAAACATTTTTAGTGGTCTTTTTATAGATATGATCATAGACATCCAGTTATCTAGGAGGCAGAAAATAGCCTATTTCTAATTGTTCATTAAAGAAAACATTGACTTTATTTAATTCTAAATTGTTTCTAGGATTTTGAAATTGTTTATTAATATATTAATTAATTTTCAATATCCCAGAATATAGTTCTATTTTAAATATAAAAGTAACCAGAAAGGCAGGTAGTATTAATGAGTAGTCTATGTCATTTCTTTTGTTTTTTTTAAGATTTTATTTATTTATTTGACAGAGAGAGAGGTTACAAGCAGGCAGAGTGGCAGGCAGAGAAAGAAGAAGAAGCAGGCTCCCTGCCGAGCAGAGAGCCCCAATGGGGGCCTAGATCCCAGGACCCTGAGATCATGACCTGAGCTGAAGGCAGAGGCATTAACCCACTGAGCCACCCAGGTGCCCTCTATGTCATCTTCTATAAAAGGGATGAAAGGTTTCTAACTACTATTCACATATGTTGAAACCGATAAGGAAACTAAATTATTGACACACATTGAAAGAGTGAACACATTTTCGAATAAATACCTAATATAGTCCTCTATCAAAATATGAATAACTTTATTGGGTCTGTTTACAAATGTCTCAGTATTTAAAGATAAATGTTCATAAAACAAAAAATAGCAAATTGATTGTTACTACAATGTATCAAATCATAACAAAAAGACAAGATGTTATATTATTTCAAGTCAATAAAAAACAGGCACACAGATTAGAAAGGAACTAATATTACCAACTCTATTCATTGACATGGTTGTCTATATAGTTAGTCCTAAGAAATCTACAGAAAACAAACCCTCCAGGAAATAATAATTTCACTTAGCGAGGTCACAAGATGCAAATTCAACACATAAAAATCAATCATATTTTCATAAATTACTAATGAACCTTTTGGAAACTGAAATTAAAAACAATAACATTTATAATAGTTTCAAATACATATAAAGTATGTAAGTGTAATTCTAACAAACTATATGCAGTATAAAATACTGATGAAAGAAATAAAGAAAAGCTAAATATATGGAGAGACATGTCATATTCATGAATTCAAAGACCCAAAATTATAGCTATGTCAGTCTTCCAAAATTGATCTGTAAGTTTTAATGCAGTTACAATAAAGAGGACACTTGTTATGATGAGCACTGTGTGCTGCATGTAAGTGATGAATCACTGAATTTTACTCCAGAAACCAATATTGCACTGCATGTTAACTAACAAAATTTAAATTAAAAAAATACCCCAGCAGGGCTTTTTGTAGCTATAGATAAGCTGATTCTAAAATTTATACAGAAATGCAAAGCAACTAACATAGCCAAGACAATTTTTAAAAAGAAAAATGAAGCTGAAGGAATTATGTGATTTATTTTATTTATTATAAAAACACCTAACATAAAAGTTACCATCTTAATCAATTTTAAGTGTACACTTTAGTGTGTAAACTTGTAATGTTAGCACCTGACATTAAGCTTTTGATTGCCAAGGCATCCATTTTAAAGACATCTGTCTCAAGGAAACATATTGACAGCTATACAACTAGATAAAGAGCCAGGCTGCTCCACCCATGAAGTTCCCATTTTAGAAAGCCCTGATTGACTTAGGTAACTGACTACTTGAGTGACCTTACATTTCCCTTCCCGTGCTTTAATTCCCAATCTTACGTTTTAAATTCACCAATACAGAGTGAACCCATGAGACTCTAGGCACCCCACCTTCAATCCCAATAATTGGAGAGCCCCAGGTCCATGTTCTCTCTTTCTCACCTACCACCTTGCTGTGTGGCCTCTGGTGTGCCATGTACTCTCCAGGTCTTGAGTGAAGAACGTTTTTTCAAAGTTCCCTGATGGTTGTTCTGAGGTGCATCTTGCAATCATAATAAGAATCACAAGGGCTTGTCCAGCCACAACACTGACTCTGGTTGGGGGAAATGCCTGTAGAGCTCACCACAAGCAGTATGGGTCCAGGTGAGTTCCCCCAGGAATTTCTAACTGACATCATCACTATTAATAGGCTGAGACTGACAGAAAACTAGCCACAGGATTGCAATGATTCCTCTTATAATTAACTGAAGGGAATGCCCTTTAGCTGCAACTGACTTAATAACTGGTTAATGCATGTAAGTAACACCATCTGGGAAGGTAGCACTGCTTACTAGTGGTCTCTCACACTGCTATGTGCTTTTGCATATTGCCTCAGCTGTGTGTTGCCTGCAGGATCCATCCTAAAATGACACTGTTGCCATAATAACTCAAGTATCTCCCCAGAGCAGCATGATCAAAGCCATATGGCCCAATGAGACAATTAGACAACTTAATTGACTATTAATATGTGTGAGGGTTCTCCATGCCTCAAGGCCAAGAAGAGCTAAGAGGTGCGGATCACAAAGCTACTGTCACTGTACAAGGAAAGTCTCGAGGCTAAAGGCATGAGGAAAGGATATTACCCTAGGTAAAGGGGAGGGAGATCTCTGCCTGTGACTGCTGAATTGGTGGGTTCAGCAAGGACTATGTGTCAACCCAGATGAGTAAAATTCCCTTGCAACAGGAGACCAGTGGCACTAAGAAAAGGGAAATGCAGCAGAGACCTAACGTCTCTGCATCAGTGCTTCAAATTCATACTGTTGCTCTTTATCCCCTGACCTGATGTGATATTGTGTGTCCAATCCCTAGTGTGGTGTTGCTAAAAGATTAATGGATAAATATAAAAGTCCTGAACATCTGGTGCCAGCATCTCCTAAGAACCCCAAGGAGGTATGCTAACTCCTTGATAAATGCAAAACCCCTATGAAGATTCCTGGACATTGCCTAGTACCTTGGCATACCAACAGGTCAAGGCTCTGGTATTATGCTCCAGAGGTGTAGGGACTTTTTCCAAAGACTCTCCATATTGTGGTAGTGAAGGTTGATTCCAGTACTGAGGAGGCAGATTGGGATACCCTGGAAAGGGAATTGGCTGCCTAAGAGGAAGGCTTATGGGACACCATCCACAGATTTTTCTGGTAATACATAAGTTTAAGGTAATAGGAGAGAATCAGAAAGTAGAAACCAAGATCAGAAACTATACCTTAACTTAATTTAAAACATTTTTAAAAAGATTTCATGCAGTAGGAAGGACAGAAGGGAACCGATTAACTATTACGGGTTTTTGGAACAGCCTCTGAATTGTTACTCGCAGCTGCCAAAATGCTTGAACTGACTGGTATCTCTAAAGCCCCTAAAATCCATAACCTTCTTGAAAATACATCTAGGCTCTATGTCCACTTCTTCTGGGACCACAGATCCTGAATCCTCTTGCCTATCCTCTGAATGGAGTAGAATCAAGAAACGTGCCTCATGAAGCTTCCCTAATACCAAGGGAAAAGCTGACAGGGTTATCAAGGCCTCTATTGAGGATGAAGAAGAGGAGGGAATGCAAAGGCCTCTAAAGCCATGGATATTCATACCATGGCCCTTCCTCTCCTCACATGGATAATTATTTCTTGGCACCATGCCTGTTTTTCCATCATGATAATCACTGTTAAAGTTCACAATGAATTGAATGCATTAGATGAGGTCAGTCTCTTGCTGCACAAAATTGGCATGGTCCAATGGATTGTCATTTCCATGACCAAAGTGACCCAAATTACTCCCTCTTTATTTCTAACTCTGAAGAAGTCCCATTTGACTCTGAGTCCAGAGAATTCTTTTTACAGGGTGCTCCCTCTAATTACAGGGTGGCACTATAATATTTTATTGGGTCATCCAAAACCATCTAAAAGGCACTGGAGAAATAAACTACTGGGACTTCTCAAGATAAAAAGCTTCTGCACAGCAATGTAAACAATCAATAACACTAAAAGGCAACCTTCGGAATAGGAGAAGATATTTGCAAATGACACAATAATGAAGGATTTGCATCCAAAATCTATAAAGAACTTATCAAAGTCAACAACCAAAAAAAATCCGGTTAAAAAATGGGCAGAAGACATGAATAGACATTTTTTCAAGGAAGACAGATGGCTAACAGACATAAGAAGATGCTCAACATCACTCATCATCAGGAAAATACAAATTAAAACCATGATGAGATACCACCACATACTTGCATGGCTGAAATTAACAACACAGGAAACAACAGATATTGTCAAGGTTGGAGAAAGGGGAACACTCTTACACCATTAGTGGGAATACAAACTGGAGCAGCCACTCTGGAAAACAGTATGGAGGCTCCTCAAAAAGTTAAAAATAGAACTGCCCCCTGATCCAGAAACTGCACTACTATGTATTTACCCAAAGGATACAAAAATACTGATTCAAAGGGATAATATACGCCAATGTTTATAGCAGCAATATCAACAGTAGCTAAATAATGAGAAGAGCCAAATGTGCACTGACTGATCAATGGATAAAGAAGATGTGTGTGTGCATGTATATATATATATATATATATATATATATATATATATATATATATATATATATATATAAAGGAATATACTCAGCCAAAAAAGGGTGAAATCTTGCAATTTGCAACATGGATGGAGCCAGAGTGTATTACACTAAGCAAAATAAGTCAGAGAAAGACATACCATATGATTTCACTCATACATGGAATTTTTTAAAGATTTATTTAATTATTTGAGAGAGAGAGAGAGAGAGACCTCAGGGGGAAGTGACAGAGAGAGACAGAGAGACAGAATCTCAAGCAGATTCCCCATTGAGTGTGGATCCTGAGGTGGGGCTCAATCCCACAACCCTGAGATCATGACCTGAGCTGAAATCAAAAGTCAGATGCTTAACACCAAGGCGCCCTTTATACATGGAATTTAAGAAACAAAACAGATGAACATGGGAGGGGGGGGAGTGAGAGGCAAACCATAAAACAAACTTTTAACTATACAGAACAAACTGAAGGTTGCTGGAGGGGAAGTGGGTAGGGGGATAAGGTAAATGGGTGATGGGGATTAAGGAGGGCACTTGTCCTGAGCACTGGGTATTGTATATAAGTAATGAATCACTAAATTCTACTCCTGAAACTGATATTACACTATATACTAACTGGAATTAAATAAAAATTTGAAACTAAAAAATATAAAAATAAAATTAAAATTAAATGTATTGGAAAGCATCGATATGGTTGCTAGACATGGGGAGATCCCACCCAGATAACCAGATATGCCAGAGTCATGCCCTTCCATACATGCTGCCCCAGAAATTTCCCTTGAACAAATTTCCCTCAACAAAAAGGACTCCCCACCCTGCCCCCATAAACCCTCACCTAATTTTGCCCCTTATGGGAATACACAGGCAAACCTTTACTGGGAATTACAAAAACTTGAGGTTCCTGGCCATTTTATCTCTGGACAGCCATTCTCTAAACCTTGGGCCCTAAAACTATTACTCTCCCAGCTACAGCCCTGTTCTGCCATCCATCCTCTTGCCACACAGCCACTCTCTAACCCCTGTGGCCTCAACCTAGTGACACTACTCCCATTTCCCCTTTCCCTGACCTCCAAGACTGGAAGACATCTAACACCCTACCCTATGAAATTGATGGTTCCCTGGGGCTTGTCCCACATTTTGGGGACAATCATCTCTATACCACTCTAGTAATCCATTGAGACAATAAAAATGCATGGTCCTGAGGCACCTGGGTGACTCAGTCAGTAGAGCGTCCAACTCTTGATTTCAGCTCAGGTTTGTGCAATCAAGCCCCAAGTCAGGCTCCATGTTAGGCATGGAGCCTGCTTGCGATTCTCTTTCCCTCTCCCTCTGACCCTCCCCACCTCTCTAAAAAATGCACAGTCCTTTTTGGCCCCCTTAGACCCTGGGACCCAAGTCGCTGTCTTTCCAGGCAATCCCACCAAATTCCCCAATTTCCCCAAATGCACCTACAGAGCATTGCTAGTGTACAAACCCATTCAGGTGTAACTATTAGGATCATTCACCTTAACCAGCTTCCTCTGGTGGTGGCCCCCCTGGTTCTTTCTTTCCCTATTATAGGCATGGAGGCATTTGACATAATGTCATGCTACATGGAACAAGCCCAATTTCTTGGCCTTCCTGGTAGGACTTGCCAAATGGATGCCAGTGACTCTCCCTCCTCAGGTCAAGATAGCAAACACTTCCTAATAACTGACTTAAAGATGACATTGAATGTCTATACCCTGTCATTAAAAATTTGCTTCAGACTGGAGTCATTAAGCCCACAATCTCCCCCTTTTGACAGCCTCACTTGGGTGTTATTTAAGCCAGCCACTAATGAATGGCATCTCATAATTGGCTATTGAAACCTCCCCCAGTTAAAGCTCCAATTCATATTATTATAGAATTGACTGGGGGGCGCCTGGGTGGCTCAGTGGGTTAAAGCCTCTGCTTTCAGCTCAGGTCATGATCTCAGGGTCCTGGGATCGAGGCCCACATCGGGCTCCCTGCTCAGTGGGGAGCCTGCTTCCCCCCCTCTCTCTCTGCCTGCCTCTCTGCCTCCTTGTGATCTCTCTCCCTCTGTGAAATAAATTTAAAAAGAATCTTTAAAAAAAAAGAATTGACTGGGGACATACAATGGCCCAAGAAGCATCCATGGTTCATTGACCTTGCTAATATGTTATTTTCTGTTCCCATTGCAAAGGAACTCCAAGACAAATTTTCTTTCGCTTTTGAAGGGGCTCAGTATATATTTATGTGGCTCCCCATAGGAAATTCAAATAGCTCTGCAATTGCACATAACCTCTGATGCCAATTTAAACCCCTCACAATTGGAAAGGTACTGTTTTTTTGGCATTGTATTATGCTGAGGAGTCCTTCTGAGGAAGTACAGACAAATTTACTCACCCTCACAGAATAGCTATACCAAAAATTGCCCCTCACAAGACCCAAGGCCCAGCCTCATCTGTCAAGTTTCTGGGCATCATCTAGTCCTCTGAGGGCTGAGAAATTTCTCCAACAGTCAAACCTCAATCACTCACCATTAAACCACTCACTACACTCAAAACAGTCACAACACATACTAGGAATTTTCATGTTCTGGAGGCAACACATCCTTCATATCTCACTAATTATTTGCCCTATATATGCAATCACATGAAATTCTGCCACCTTCCACTGGGATGAAGCCCAACATTGTGCTTTGGAAGCTGCCCAGCAGGCAGTTCAGTAAGCCTTACTTTTGGTCCTACCTCGCTCCACATTCCAAATCATACCCACCTGACTATGCCTCCTGGAGTTTCTGGACCAAACAGGAATCTACCTGGCTTCCTATGGGGTTTTGAACTAACTGCCTACCTCCAGTGGCAACCTCATATACTCCCCTTGAGTGCCAGCTTTTGTCATCCTGTTGGGCTTTCTTAGAAAATGAGGCCCTAACTGGCCCCCACTGGGTAATACCACAGACCTGAGCTCCTATATTGACCTAAGAAATGCCTCCCAGTAGAAACTCTGCACAACCACTGATATCTCATTAATAAAATGGAAATGGTACCTTTAGGAGGAGAGGGCTAAACCTAATGTCAGAGGACTTGCCAAATAACAAGGGAATGTGGCTTCTCCCCTGGTCAGTCCCTTGACTGAAAGCCTTGAGGAAGTGATAGTAGTGTCCTGCTTCCTCTTCTTCTGGCTGCTTGGGGAACCCCTTGGGACCAACTTTCAGAGACAGACAGGGAGTCAATATTGTTTACTGATGGTAGAACATACAACTTTGTACAACACTGTACACAATGCAGCTTGCTGGAGGGCCATAGCATTCTACCTAGCCTTACGCACCTCACTAGTTGAGAAGGGCATTCCAGGTTCAGCCCAGTTCGTGCAACTTGTAGCTGTTCAGTTAGCCCTTAAGGAAGCAAAAAAGGGCTTTTTGTAACTCCACATTTTCATAGACTCGTGGGTTGTTGCTAGTGGCTTTGTGGTTTGGTCTGGCCAGTGGCTAAGGGACGATTTTCTCATAAAAGGCAAGCCTTTCTGGGGCGCTCTGATATGGAAGTGATTAGCAGAGTCCCCAGTTTCTATTATTGTTACTCACATTTCTGCTCATACTAACCACTGCACACTAGAAGCCATTTTTCAACAATATTTCAGAGTCCCTCACTAAGACCTCCACAATCTGCCTGGTACAGACTCCTCAGGGTATTAACTTTTCCTACTAGCTCACAAAATGGGTCTACACAACCTCAGGTCATTGGGGAATTCAGCCTTACTAATTCGGGCTCAAGTGAGGGACTCCCTCAATCCTCAGTGGCAGCCAAGGTTGTTGGTTTGCTCCCATACCAAACAATGCAGATTATCCAGAGGGGGATAGACTCCAGGGGGTACCAACCATACTTCTGTTTTGGCACATTGGCCCACTGCTCCCTTCTGCTGGGGCTTCCAGATATGCCATTAAAATCATATACACAACTGATGAATTGTTGAACACTACATCAAAAACTACTGATGTAGGGTGCCTGGGTGGCTCAGTTGGTTAAAGCCTCTGCTTTCGGCTCAGGTCATGATCCCAGAGTCCTGGGATCGAGGCCCACATCGGGCTCTCTGCTCAGCAGGGATCCTGCTTCTTCCTCTCTCCTCTCTCTCTGCCTGCCTCTCTGCCTACTTGTAATCTCTCTCTGTGTGTCAAATAAATAAATAAAATCTTTAAAAAAAACTACTGATGTACTACTATATGTTGACTGATAGAAAGTAATAATAAAAAATCATCAATACTTATATGGGACTCCTCTTGGTGACCCCAACCCAGAATTTCTCTTCAGAACAGATAATCTCTTCCTTACTAAATTTGTTCTTGCTCCCTTTGGATCACCAAACATTATTGACTCTGACCATGGTACTCATTTTACCTCTCAAGAGACTCAACGGTGGTCTATCCCACATAATATTCTTTGGAACATCAATCTAGACTATTGCTGCAAGGCAGCAGACCTCGTTGAGCACCACAACAGCCTTCTTTATTTTAGTATAGTTGACATATAATAGCATATTAGCTTCAGGTGTACAACATAGGATTCAATAATTATGTAAATTATAAAATGCTCACAATGATAAGTATAGTTACCATCTGTCACCATACATGGTTATTACAATATTATTGACTCCATTGCCTATACTGTAGTTCTTATCCCTGTGACTTACCAACTTTATAACTGGAAGATTGTACTGCTTAATCCCCTTCACGCATTTTACCAGTCCCCCTTCAACCCCAGGAGCCACCAGTGTGCTCTCTATATTTATGAGTCTATTTCTCTTTTGTTTGGTATTCTGTTTTGTTTTAAATTCCATATATACATGAAATTGTACAGTACTTGTCTTTCTTTCTCTACTTATCTCACTTAGCATAATACCCTATAGATCCATCCATGTTGTCATTAATGGTAAGATTCCATTTTTTTTAAATAGATATTAGTCTGTTGTGTATATATACCATATCTTCCTTATCCATTCATTTACCAATGGACACTTATGTTGCTTCCATATCTTGGCTCTTGCAAATAACACTGCAATAAATACAGAGGTGCATATATCTTCTAGAATTAGTGGTTTTGTTTTTTTTGGGTAAATATCCAGAAATGAAATTACTGGGTAGTAAGGTAAATCTATTTTTAATTTTTTGAGGAATCTCCATTCTGTTTTCTTTAGTGACTGCACAAATTCGCATTCCCACTTATAGTGCATGAGAGTTCCATTTTCTTCACATCCTTGCCAATGCTTGTTATTTCTTCTTTTTTTTTTAAGATTTTACTTATTTGTCAGAAAGAGAGAGTGCACAAGCAGGGGAAGCAGCAGGCAGAGGGAGAAGAAATCTCCCCACTGAGCAAGAAGCCCGATGTGGGACTCGCTCTCAGAACCCTGGGATTGTGACCTGAGCAAAAGGCAGATGCTTAACCAACTGAGCCACCCAGGTGCCCCTATTTCTTCTCTTTTTGATACTAGCCATTCTGACTTGTGTGGGGTAATATCTCTTTGTGGTTTTGATTTGCATTTCCATAATGATTAATAATGTTGAGCATCTTTTCATATGTTAGCCATCTGAATGTCTTCTTTGGAAAAAATATCTAGTCAAGCCCATTTTTAAATCAGATTATTTGTTTTGGTGTTGAGTTGTATGAGTTCTTTATATATTTTGGATATTAACAACATATCAGATATATCACATGTAAATATCTTCTCCCATTCAATAAGTTGTCTTTTCAATTTGTCAATGGCTTCCCTCTCTGTATAAAAGCTTTTAGTCTGATGTTTCCCCAAATTTTTGTTTCTGCTTTTGTTTCCTTTGCCTGAGGAGACATGTCTAGAAAAATGTTACTAAGGGTGATGTTCAAGAGATTACTGCCTACGTTTTCTTTTAGGAGTTCATGGTTTCAGGTCTTACATTTAGATCTTTAATTCATTCTTAGTTTATTTTTGTATATGGTATAAGAAATCAGTCAAGTTTATTTTTTTTCTTATAGCTGTCCAGTTATCCTAACACCATTTATGGGAGAAACTGTCTTTCCCCATTGCATATTATTTCCCTTTTTGTTGAAGAATAATTGGCCATATAAGGGTGAATTTATTTCTGGGCTCTGTCTCTAGTCCATTTGGCAGGGGAGAACCATACTGTTTTGATTACTATAGCTTGCTATCTGGGACTGTGATGCCTGCAGCTTTGTTTTTCTTTTTAAAGATTCCTTTGGGGTGCCTGGGTGGCTCAGTGGGTTAAAGCCTCTGCTTTCAGCTCAGGTCATGATCTCAGCATCCTGGGATCGAGGCCCGCATCTGGCTCTCTGCTCAGCAGGGAGCCTGCTTCCTCCTCTCCCTGCCTCTCTGCCTACTTGTAATCTCTCTCTCTGTGTCAAATAAATGAATAAAATCTTTTAAAAAAAATAAAAAATAAAGATTCCTTTGGCTATTGGGGGTCTTTTGTGGTTCCATACAAATTTTAGTATTATTTGTTCTAGTTTTATAAAAATACTGTTGGTATTTTGATAGGTATTGTACTGAATCTATAGATTGTTTTGGGTATTATGGACATGTATTAGTTCTTCCAATTCATGAGCATGGCATATCTTTCTATTTATTTGTGCCTCCTTCAGTTTCTTTCATTAAGGTCTCATAGTTTTTAGAGTACAGGTCTTTCACCTCTTTGGTTAGGTTTATTCTTAGTCATCTTATTGTTTTTGGTGCAATTGTATATAGGATTGATTCTTTAATTTCTCTTTCTGCAGCTTCATTATTAGTGTATAGAATTGCAGCTGATTTTTGTACATTGATTTTGCATCCTGTGACTTTATTGAATTTGTGTATCAGTTCTAGAAATTTTTTGGTGGAGTCTTTTGGGTTTCCTATATAGAGTACCCTGTCATCTGCAAATAATTAAAGTTTTATTTCTTCCTTGTTGACTCGGATGCTTTTTATTTCTTTTTGTTGTCTGATTGCTTCTAATACTATGTTAAATAACACTATTGAGGGTGGACATCTGTCTTGTTCCTGACTATAGAGAAAAATCTCTCAATTTATCCCCATGGAGGATGATAGTAGCTGTGGGGTTTTTTGCATATGACCTTTAGTATTTTCAGGTATGTTCCCTAAGTCCCTCCTTTGTTGAGGGCTTTTATCATGAATGGATGTTGTTGTTTTGTCAAATGCTTTTTCTGGATCCATTGAATCAGTTATATGGTTCTTGTCCTTTCTTTTATTAATGTGGTGTACCATGTTGATTGATTTGCAAGTATTGAACCACCCTGGCAACACAAGAATAAATCTCACTTGATTGTGTTCAATGTTTTTTTAAAATGTATTGTTGGATTTAGTTTGCTAGCATTTTGTCAAAGATTTTTGCACTTGTGTTCCTCAGGGATATTGGCCTGTATTTCTATTTTTTGGTGGATTCTTTTTTTAAAAGATTTTATTTATTTTTTTGACAGAGAGAGATTACAAGTAGGCAGAGAGGCAGACAGAGAGGAGGAAGCAGGCTCCCCGCCGAGCAGGGAGCCTGATGCGGGCCTTAATCCCAGGACCCAGAGATCATGACCTGAGCCAAAGGCAGAGGCTTTAACCCACTGAGCCACCCAGGTGCCCTTTTGGTGGATTCTTTATCTCATTTTGGTATATGGGTAATGCTACCCTCATAGAATGACTTTGGAAGATTTCCTTTCTTTTCTATTTTTTGAAATAGTTTGAGAAAAATAGGTATTAATTCTTTATTTTTTAGTTAAATTCAATTATCATTACTTTCAAAGGTAGTGTTCAATAATTCAGTTGCATATAACACCCAGTGTTCACCACATGATGTGCTCTCCTTAATGCCTATCACCCAAGTACCCCACTGCTCCAGTGGGGGAAAGTTTAGGTCTTTCATCCATTTGAGTCTATTTTTGTGTATGGTGTAAGAAAATAGTCCAGTTTCACACAGACCAATGGAACAGAATAGAGAGCCCCGATATGGACCCTCAACTCTATGGTCAAATAATCTTCAACAAAGCAGGAAAAAATATCCAATGGAAAAAAGGAGATCCTCTTCAATAAGTGGTGCTGGGAAATTGGACAGCTATGTATAGAAGAATGAAACTTGACCATTCTCTTACAGCATACACAAAGATAAACTCTGGATGAAAGACCTCAACGTGAGACAGGAATCCATCAAAATCCTAGAGGGGAACATATGCAGTAACCTCTTCAACATCAGACACAGCAACTTCTTTCAAGACACGTCTCCGAAGGCAAGGGAAGCAAGGGCAAAAATGAACATTTGGGACTTCATCAATATAAAAAGCTTCTGCACAGCAAAGGAAACAGTCAACAAAACAAAGAGGCAACCCATGGAATGGGAGAAGATATTTGCAAATGACACTACAGACAAAGGGCTGATACCCAAGTTCTATAAAGAACTTCTCAAACTCAACACCCAAAAAACAAATAATCAAATAAAAAAATGGGCAGAAGACATGAACAGACACTTCTCAAAAGAAGACATACAGGGCGCCTGGGTGGCTCAGTGGGTTAAAGCCTCTGCTTTCGGCTCAGGTCATGATCTCAGGGTCCTGGGATCGAGGCCCACATGGAGCTCTCTACTCAGTGGGGAGCCTGCTTCCCCCCCCTCTCTCTCTCTGCCTGCCTCTCTGCCTCCTTGTGATCTCTCTCCCTCTGTGAAATAAATAAATAAAATCTTTTAAAAAAAAGAAGACATACAAATGGCCAACAGACACATGAAAAAAATGTTCATCATCATAAGCCATCAGGGAAATTCAAATCAAAACCACACTGAGAGTGCTCACTTCAGCAGCACATTTACTAAAACCCCATTGAGATACCACCTTACACCAGTTAGAATGGCAAAAATTGACAAGGCAAGAAACAACAAATATTGGAAAGGTTGTGGAGAAAGGGGAACCCTCTTACACTGTTGGTAGGAATGCAAGTTGGTACAGTCACTTTGGAAAACAGTGCGGAAGTTCCTCCAGAAGTTAAAAATAGAGCTACCCTATGAACCAGCAATTGCACTACAGGGTATTTACTCCAAAGACAGAGATGCAGTGAAAAGAAGGGCCATATGTATCCCAGTGTTCCTAGAAGCAAAGTCCACAATAGCCAAACTGTGGAAAGAGCCAAGATCCCTTTCAACAGAAGAATGGATAAAGAAGATGTGGTCCATATATACAATGGAATATTACTCGGAAAGGATGAATACCCAACTTTTGCATCAACATGGATGGGACTGGAGGAGATTATGCTAAGTGAAATAAGTCAAGCAGAGGAACTCAATTATCATATGGTTTCACTTATTTGTGGAACATAAGGAATAGCATGGAGGACATTAGGAAGAGGCAGGGAAAATGAAGGGGTAGAAATCAGAGAGGGAGATGAACCATCAGAAACTATGGATTCTGAGAAACAAACTGAGGGTTTTAGAGGGAAGGGGTTGGGCGGATGGGTTAGCACGGTGATGGGTATTAAGGAGGGCACGGATTGCATGCAGCACTGGGTGTTATATGCAAACAATGTATCATGGAACACTACATCAAAAACTAATGATGTACTGTATGGTGCCAAACATAATATAAATAAATAAATAAATAAAAGCTACAATATTGGAAAATAAAAAATACAACATTGGAAAATTAAAAAAAAAGAAAATGGTCCAGTTTCACTCTTCTACATGTGGCTATTCAGTTTTCCCAGCACCATTTATTGAAGAGACTGTCCTTTTTCCATTGGATAGTCTTTCCTGCTTTGCCAAACATTAGTTGACCATAGAGTTGAGGGTCCATGTCTGGGTTCTCTGTTCTGTTCCATTGATCTATGTGTCTGTGTTTATGCCAGTATTGTACTGTCTTGATGATTACAGCTTTGTAATAGAGCTTAAAGTCTGGCATTGTGATTGTACCAGCTTTGGTTTTCTTTTTCAGTGTTCCTCTGGCTATTCAGGGTTTTTTCTGGTTCCAACAAATTTTAGGATTATTTGTTCCAGCTCTGTGAAAAAATGTTGATGGTATTTTGATAGGAATTGCATTAAATGTGTAGATTGCTCTAGGTAGCATAGAATTTTAATATTTGTTCTTCCAATCCATGAGCATGGAATGTTTGTCTATTTCTCTGTGTCTTCCTCAATTTCTTTTGTAAGTGTTGTGTAGTTTTTTAGAGTACAGATCATTTATCTCTTGGTTAGGTTTATTCCTAGGTATCTTATGGTTTTTGGTGCAATTGTAAATGAGACTGATTCCTTATTTTCTCTTTCTTCTGTCTCATTGTTAGTGTATAGAAATGCAGCTGATTTCTTTTTTTTTTAATTTTATTTTTATTATTTGCCCAAGGGGTACAGGTCTGTGAATCATCAGGCTTACATCTTTCACAGCATTCACCAAAGCACAAACCCTCCCCAATGTCCATAACCCATCCACCCTATCCCTACCCTCCCACCCCCCAGTAACCCTCAGTTTGTTTTATGAGATTAGAAGTCTCTTATGGTTTGTCTCCTTCCCCATCCCATCTTGTTTCATTATTTTTCCCTCCCTACCCCCCAC